>JAVHMZ010534699.1:0-13991 GCA_034782995.1 Amazona versicolor
CACCAAACGCCATCCGTACCGTCCCGCGCATGTGCATTACATGATCTCGGCGAGCGGCCACGAAACGCTGGTCACCCACGTGTTCTTGCACGGGGATCCCTACCTCGACAGCGACACGGTCTTCGCGGTGAAGGACTCGCTGATACGGCGCGTGATAGACGAACCGGCGGGCGAGGCCCCGGACGGTCGCATGGTAGATCGGCCGTGGGGCCGACTCTCCTATGACTTCGTGCTGCACCGTATCGCCGAACCAACGCGGGCGGAGAGACAGCACGCGGACGTGTCGTGAGTAGGCTTGCAGGTGCGGCAACACTCGGCGTCGCAGCGATCACGATCGCGCCGGTGCCCGCGCCCGCGCAGAGTGACGGAGTCTGGCGCGACGGCGCGCAGGTCTACTCGCACGTCTGCGGCTACTGCCACGAGAGCGGGGTCGGTCCGGTGCTCAAAGGGCGCGGATTGCCGGCCGAGGCGTTCATCACCACCGCGCGGCAGGGAATGATCGAAATGCCGGCGTTCCGCCACGCTGAAATCGACGACACCGCCTTGCGGAGTGTGGCCGACTATCTCGCCGCTTCTAAGCCCGACCCCGCGAAGCCCGCGCAGGCGAACTGACGCTCCGCGCGACGGACACAACCGGAGGAGCTACGCCAACATGACCCAAGTCCCCGTCATCGACACGCATCGACACATCCTCGGCAAGGGTGTACCGGATCTGCTGCACCGCGCCGGCCTTTACGATCCCAGCAAGCCGCTGCCGCAGGTCGACAACGGCTCGGACCTGTTTTTCTACAAGGACTGGATCGACACCGATTACGCGATCGGGGTGCAGCGCGAAGCGGGCGTCACCAAGTCGATGGTGAGCACGGGGGGCGAGGTCGAGCTGCCGGTCCACTGGCGGATCAATCCCGATCCGGTCAGCGGGACCCGGCTGTTCAACGAAGAGCACGTCAGCAGCAAGGAAAAATACCCGAACGACGTCGAGATCATGGCGGACGTCCACGCGCTGTACGAGAAGACTCGCGCGATCGCGGAGGAGTTCATCAGCAAGCACGGCGCCAAGGGCCTCAGCGTCGCCTCGAGCTATGGTCACGGACCCGATCAGCTTTATCTGGATGCGCCCCGGGCCGAGTGGCTGTGGGAGTACGCGGAATCCGAGAATCTGCCGGTTCACATCCATCCGCCGCTGCTCGCGATCGGTCAGGAAGTCGCGCTGCAGTACAAGATGAACGAGACAACGACCCGGCCGTCGGACACTGGAATCACGCTGGCGAGGCTGATCCATTCCGGCATTTTCGACCGCTACCCGAAGGTGCAGGTGGTTGCCGTTCACATGGGCGGGACCTTGCCGTCGATCATCGGCCGTCTCGATTTCTCGTGGCGGCTAAACTACGACGGGATCGAGAACCCGCTCGCCGGGCGTCCGATGCTGAACACGCGCCGGCCCAGCGAGTATTGCCGCACCAACATCAACGTCGATTGCATGGGGTTCAATCCTTGGCAACTTCGCGCCGCGGTCGATCTCTACGGCATCGACAGAATCATCTTCGGTAGCGACTACGGGCCGGTTCCGATCAGCCCGAAGGAACATATCGACTTGGTGCGGCAGGTCGTGCCCGATCCGGCGGACCAGGAGAAGATTTTCTGGCGCAACACCGACCGTCTGTTCGGCCTCGGGATGGCTGCGGCGGTTGCGCCAAAGGCCAGGGCGGTCGCCTGACCCTGTTCGTCATTCGCCCGTCGTGAGGTCCAAGGGCCGCGCAACGCTCTCATCCCGGCGATCGCCGCGAGCGCAGAGGAGGACGGAATGGATACCAGCCGACGGCTCGTGATGAAGGCTCTCGCGGCGTCGGGGGTGATCGGTCCGGCGTTGCGCGCCCGCGCGGATGGGATCGTGTCGGGGACAGCTTCGAGGATGGCGGTGTCAGACGACCCGTCTGCGCCATCGGGCTCTGCGCCATCGGGCACGGTTGTGGCGTTGCTCGGTGACAGCGGTCACGACGCGGCGTTTCTCGACGGCCTGACCGCCTCGCTTCCCGTTCGGCTCGCCGTGCTTCCGGTTCGCGTCGATCTCGTGAGCTCCGGCGCCGGCGGCCTGCGCGCGCTGCGGCAGGTCCTGTCGCCCGGGGCGCATGTCCGGGTGGTGGGTTTCCTCGACGACGGCGAAGGCGCCGCGGCGCTCTCGCTGGCGCGGGAAGCGGGCGCTCGGATCGGCTGGCTCGGGTATCATCAGGCCGCATCCGGCACGCAATCCCGGCATCGCGTCGTAACCGCGGACGCGTTCCGGCGCGGCGGCTCCCGGCTTTCCGATGCGCTGCAGGCAGGCGGCTGCGACTACCGGGTAAGCGAGCACGGGGCAGGGGATACCGAGGTGTGGACTCGCAACGCGTCATCTCCCCTGTCTCCATCGGCGGCCGGCGCGGACTGGGCGTTTGCGCTCGGGCTGATCGTCGGATCGGGTCTCGGGCCGCCACGCCAGGATGCCGGACAGGCCGTACCCGCCGCCAGCCGGCCGCAAACACGGGCGGCGTTCACGTCGTTCGCGCTCACCGTCCCGGCGCATGGGGTCGCCGATGTCTGAGCAGACCTTCAACGTTCTCCCGCAGGGCGTAGACAACGCCGGCTTCGCGGCCGCTATCGACAAGTTCCGTGCGGCGCTAGGGCCTGACAACGTGCTGACGGCCGACGATCAGCTCACGCCCTACATGAAAATCATGCTCGCCAGCAACGAGGCCAACCACGCGCCGTCGGCGAGCCTGATCGCGCGCGACGTGGAGCAGGTCCAAGCGGTGCTGAAGGTCTGCAACGAGCACAAGGTGCCGGTGTGGCCGATCTCGACCGGCCGCAATTTCGGCTACGGTTCGGCAGCGCCCGGCCATCGCGGCCAGGTCGTTCTCGATCTGCGCAAGATGGATCGTATTCTGGAAGTGGACGCTGACCTGTGTACGGCGCTGATCGAGCCGGGCGTCACGTACGCGCACCTGCAGGACTATATCACCGAACGCAAACTGCCGCTCTGGCTCGATCCGCCGGCGCCCTCGGCGATCGCGAGCCCGCTCGGGAATACGATCGAACGCGGCAACGGCTACGGGCCGTACGGCGAGCACTTCCTGTTCTCCTGCGGCATGGAAGTGGTGCTGGCCAACGGCGACGTGCTGCGCACCGGCATGGGCGCCATTCCCAATTCCAATACGTGGCAGGTGTACAAATGGGGCTACGGCCCGTATCTCGACGGCCTGTTCACGCAGTCGAATTTCGGTATCGTGACAAAGCTCGGACTTTGGCTGCTGCCCGCACCGCCGGCGTTCAAGCCGTTCGCGGTCCGCTACGAGGACGACGGCGACATCGTCGGCATCGTCGAGACCTTGCGGCCGCTCCGCATCGCCCAGGTGTTGCCAAATGCGATGGTGATCGCGAGTGCCGGGTGGGAGACGGCGACCCTCGCCAAGCGCGCGGACCACTACCAGGGCAACGGACGCACGCCTGACGACGTGCTGCGCGACATCGCGCGCAAATACAATCTGGGCGCTTGGAATGTGTATGGCGGCCTGTATGGCACGCCGGAGCAGATCGCGGTCAACTGGAACATCGTGACCGAAACGCTGAAGGCGAGCGGCAAGGGCAAGATCGTGACCGCCGAGGAGGTCGGCGACGATCCGATCTTCAAGTACCGCGCCGATCTGATGCGCGGCAACATGACGTTGCGGGAGTTCGGCCTGTACAGCTGGCGCGGTGGCGGTGGGTCGATGTGGTTCTCGCCGGTCAGCCAGGCGCGCGGGTCGGAGACCAGCAAGCAGGTCGAGATGGCCAAGAAGATCCTGCACAAATACGAGCTCGATTATGTCGGCGAGTTCGTCGTCGGCTGGCGTGACATGCACCACATCATGGACGTGCTGTTTGATCGGACCGATCCCGAGGCGGTCGAGAACGCGCATGCCTGCTTTGGCGAACTGCTCGAGACGTTCAGCGCGGCCGGCTACGGCACGTATCGGGTGAACACCGCATTCATGGACAAGGTCGCCGACATCTACGGTCCGGTGAAGCGCAAGGTCAACCAGACGATCAAGCGGGCGCTCGATCCGAACGGAATTATTGCGCCAGGCAAGTCTGGCATCTGGGTCTAGCCGGAAGGCGTGACGCGGCGTGGCGGACGCGGCGTTGAACCAAGGAGAGTGGGTTGCTGGATGTGATGCTCCTGGTCGGTGAACACGACGAGCCGGCGGCGAGCGGCGCGCTGTTCGAGCGTCGCAATCCGGTAACCGGAGACGTGGCGACCCGTGCCGCGGCAGCGTCGGCGGCCGATGCCACGGCGGTTGTGGATGCCGCTGCGGCGGCGTTTCCTGGCTGGCGCGCCACGGGCCCGAGCGAGCGCCGCCGAATCCTGCTGAAGGCGGCGGAGATCTTCGACGCCCGCGCCGAGCAGGCGGCGGCGCTGATGACGCTCGAGACTGGCGCGACCGCGGGCTGGTCCGGGTTCAACGCGCACCTCGCCGCCGACATGCTGCGCGAGGCGGCGGGTCTCACGACGCACGTGACGGGTGAGGTGATCCCGTCCGACAAGCCCGGTTGTCTCGCCATGACGATCCGTGAGCCGGCGGGGGTCGTTCTCGGCATGGCGCCGTGGAACGCGCCGCTGATCCTGGGCGTGCGCGCGGTGGCACTGCCGCTCGCTTGCGGCAACACCGTCGTGCTGAAGGCCTCCGAGCTATGTCCCGGAACCCACCGGCTGATTGGCGAGGTTCTGCGCGACGCCGGACTGCCCGCCGGGGTGATGAACGTGGTCACCCATTCGATGCAGGACGCGCCCGCCGTGGTCGAGGCGCTGATCGCGCACAAGGCGGTCCGTCGCGTCAACTTCACCGGTTCCACAAGGGTCGGCCGGATCGTCGCGGAGCTGGCGGGCCGGCACCTGAAACCCGTGCTGCTGGAGCTTGGGGGCAAGGCGCCGCTGGTCGTGCTGGACGACGCCGACGTCGAGGAAGCCGCCCGCGCGGCCGCGTTCGGCGCGTTCATGAACCAGGGCCAGATCTGCATGTCGACCGAGCGAATCGTAGTCGACGAGCGGATCGCCGACGAATTCGCAGCCCGGCTCGCGGCGATCGCCTCGGCGCTCCCGGCCGGTGATCCGCGCGAGCGCCAGGTGGCGCTCGGCTCGGTGATCGGCGCGGACGCTGCCGACAAGCTCGAGACGCTGGTCGCGGACGCGATCGACAAGGGCGCCGTACGGCTCTGCGGCGGCAAGCGCAGCGGCACGTTCCTGGATGCGACCGTGCTCGACCGCGTGACTCCCGCGATGCGGATATACGGCGAGGAGTCCTTCGGGCCGGCGGTCTCCGTCGTGCGCGTGCAGGGCGTGGACGAGGCCGTCCGTATCGCAAACGACACGGAGTACGGTCTCGCCGCGGCGGTGTTCAGCCGCGACATCGGCCGCGCGCTCGATGTCGCTCGCCGCATCGAGTCCGGCATTTGCCACATCAACGGTCCGACCGTCCACGACGAGGCACAGATGCCATTCGGTGGCGTCAAGAACAGCGGCTTCGGACGTTTCGGCGGACGGCCCGGGATCGCCGAGTTCACCGACCTGCGATGGGTGACGATCGAGACGCGCGCGCAGCGGTATCCGTTCCTGGGGGCAGCGGTCATGGCGCAGGGCGGGGATGCTTGAGCGGGGCTGGATCGCGCGTTTTTCATAACGTGCTCAAAAACGAGCGTGTTACAAGTATGGTGTCCGAAGACGAAGATCTCCGGCGCCATTTGGAACAGGGAGTTGGGACTTGACCGAGACACAGGCCGCGCTGCCGCGCCAGCGCGTCAAGGTGGCGCGGGTCGAGAAGCTGACCGACCGGATCAAGATGTTCGAGCTTGTCGGCGACGGCACCGCGCTTCTGCCCTTCGATGCGGGCTCGCATGTCGAAATTGCGACTGGGGCGGGTGTTACGCGCAACTACTCGCTCAGCAACGACCCGGCGGAGACGCACCGCTATGTCATCGCGGTGCAGCGCGAGCCGCAGGGCCGCGGCTCGGGTTGGATGCACGAGCAGGTGTCGGTCGGCGACACGCTGGAGCTGGCTGGACCGCGCAACGCGTTTCCGCTCCAGGAGGACGCGTCCGAACACATCCTGATCACCGGCGGCGTCGGCATCACGCCGATCCGGGCGATGGCGCACCGGCTCGACACGATCGGCGCGCGGTTCCGCGTCTACTACTGCACCCGCGCGCCCGAGGACACGGCATTCCATGCAGAGTTGCTTGACCGCTTCGGCGAGAGCTTTCTGATGCATCATGACGGCGGCGATCTTACCCGCGCGCTCGATATGCGCAGCCTGCTGCGCGAGCGGCCGGAGGGCGCGCATGTCTATGTCTGCGGGCCGGCCGGCATGGTGAAGGCGGTACGCGAGGCGACAAGCCACTGGCCGCCCGACACGGTGCACATGGAGGTCTTCGCCTCGCCTGCGCAGACGCCGCAGGTGGTCCATGCGGTCGAGGCGGAGGCGAGCGGCGATCAGCCGTTCGAGGTCGAGCTGGCCCGTTCAGGCAAGCGGTTCACCATCCCCGCGGACAGATCGATCCTGGATGTGTTGCTCGAGGCCGGAATCAAGGCGCCGTATGTCTGCAAGGAAGGCTGGTGCGGCAATTGTCAGACCCGGTTGATCTCCGGCCGCGCCGATCACCGCGACGACGTGCTCGACGACGACGAGAAGGAAGCGAACAAGCTGATCCAGGTTTGCATCTCGCGCGCGCTGCCGGGCGAGACGCTGGTGCTGGACCGGTGAGCGCCGCCGGCCTCGCGAACGACCGAATGGCAGCAAGGGAGTTTTCTGCATGAGTGCGTCAGCCTCGGCCAGCGTGGCCACACCTGTTCGGGTCAATCCGAACTCCGTTTTGAAGCCCCTGATCCTGTCGCGCGGCACGCTGCTGACGCAGGATCTCGACCGCGCGCGGGCCTTCTACGGCGAGTTTCTGGGTCTCGAATGTCGCGATACCGAGCCGGGACGGATGTTGGTGCGCGACACCGATCCCGGGGCCGTCCGCCATCACGGCGGCGGTCCGTACTGGGTGATGGATGTCAAGCAGGTCGGCGACACGGTTTCGACCAATCTGTTCAAGCATTGGGGCATCGAGGTCGCGAACGCCGCCGAGGTCGATCGCGTGCATGCCGTTGCCGTCGAGGGCAAGCAGCGCTGGGGGCTGCGGACCGTACGTAAGCCGCGGATGCAGCACGGAACCTACTCGTTCTATCTCGAGGACTTTGACGGCAACTGGTGGGAAGTCGAATGCCGCCCGCCCGGCGAAGCGACGGACGAGGTGTTCGCGCGCGGTGACTCCGAGTTTAAGGGCTGAGAGGAGGCGTCGATGGACGCGCAATCGGAACAGCCGCGCGCGGGTTGGACCCTCGCCCTGTCGCACGGCACGCTTGAGACCAAGAACCTTGCCGCAGCGCGGCGTTTCTACGCCGACTTTCTCGGGCTCGAGACGGTCAGCCGTGGCGAGGTGGCGGTCTGGATGCGCTGCGGCGGCGGGTGGATGGTCGCTTGTGTCAGCACCGGCGAGAACATGCTGCCGCCCCCGGTCGACATCCGCTGGTGCATCGATCTTGCGACCGCCGAGGAACTCGACGCCGCGCACGAAGCGGCGGTTCGTCTGAAGGACGAATACGCTATGCAGGAGATCCTGCCAATTCGGCAGGAGGGGGAGCAGCGCAGTTTTCTGATTCGCGACATCGACGGCAACTGGTGGGAGATATGCCACCGGCCGGGACGGCTCTTTGACCACGTCTTCGAACCCTCGGCCAAGGACGCGGCGTGACCGAACTCGCGGATCTCCGCTTGGTTTCCTACGAAAGCGCGGACGGCTCTCGTGGTGGCGTGGTGGCGGACGGGCATGTCCACGATCTCGAGACCGTGCTCGCGCGGTCGGGCTTGCGGGCGGCGAGCGTGCTCGACGCGCTCGCGCAATGGGACGTGGTCAAGCCGGCACTCTCCGGCGTCCGGCTCTCCGAGGACGCAGGCCAGCCGCTCGCGGCGACTCGGCTGCTCGCGCCGATCCTATACCCCCCGTCGATGTTCTGCGCCGGCGCCAACTATACCGATCACATCGAGGAAATGTCGCGCGTGCTTGGCTATTCCGCCGAGGGTATGCGCCGGGAAGGCGACTTGCCCTGGTTCTTCGTGACGACACCAATACATTCAGTAGTCGGTCCGGATGCACCGGTGGCTTTGCCGGCCTACGCGCAGAAAGTCGACTGGGAAGCGGAGATCGCGCTCGTGATCGGCCGCGCGGCGCGCAACGTGCCGCCCGAGCGGGCAATGGATCACGTGGCGGGCCTGACCATCGTGAACGATCTCTCGGCGCGGGATCACGTCAAGCGCGCCGGCATGCCGGCGGGCTCGCCGTTCGAGTGGGACTGGCTCAGTCAAAAATGCTTCGAGGGCAGCAAGCCAATGGGTCCCTGGATTGTCCCGCTGGAGGGGATTCCTGACCTCGGCGACCTGTCCGTCCGCCTCCTCGTGAACGGCGAGACAATGCAAGATTCCAACAGCCGGAACCTGATCTTCGGCATGGACGAGCAGATCGCGTTTCTGAGCACGCGGGTGACGTTGCGGCCGGGCGACGTTATCGCCACCGGCACGCCCGCGGGTGTCGGGCTCGCGCGCGGCCGTTGGCTCAAGCCTGGCGACGAGGTGCGTGTCGAGATTGGCGGAGTGGGAACGCTCCGCAATCCGATCGTGGCCGCGCACTCGTAGGGGTCGCGAACAAAAGTGCTGATCGGCCAGAGCGACATGCCGAGATTTAAGGGAGGTATTGTTGAGGCCAAGGAATTCGGTGACTGCAATCGCGCGGCATCCGCTGGGTGCCGCGTGTCTGATCTCCCTCTTGCTCGTGGCCTTGTCCGCCGTGATGGCCGTGCCGGCGATCGCGACGGAGGGCGGCGGCACATCCTATCCGCTCGGCGTGGCGACAATTAATCCCGGCATAGAGCCGCTGGCGCCAGGGCTCATTTTTCTCAGCTACAACAACTACACGTTCGCGAGCCATTTCCGCGACGCGCGCGGCGGCGACGCGTTGCCCGGCTATCACGTCTCGCTCGCGGTTACTGCGTTCCGGTTCGATTACACCTTGCCGCGCGACACGCTGCCGCCCGGCTGGCTGTTCGGCTTCCACGTGATCCAGCCGGTGTTTGACACGGAGCTCTATGTCCGGGCGCCCGGGCGAAAGGGTGTGAAGAACAGCGCCTTCGGGCTCGGCGACACGACTATCACCCCGTTTGTGCTGGGCTATGTCGGCAACAGCAATTGGTTCGGCAAGTTCGGCACCAAGCTCAAGCTTCCGTTCGTCGTGCCGAGCGGCGACTACGACAAGAGCCTGCTGCTGAACAAGGGACGCAACTACCTGTCGTTCGAGCCGCAATACGGCATCCAGTTCTTCCCTCGACCGGACGTGACATTCGGGACGAACATCACCTGGATCTACAACTGGGAGAACCCGTCCACCAACTACACGTCGGGACAGGAAATCGCGGTCGAGCCGGTTGCCGAGTACTCCCCGGTCAAGAGTCTCTGGTTTGGCGTGCAAGGATACTATTACCGGCAGCTCACCGCGGACCGCGTGCGTGACGAGGAGACGTTGGGCGGTCGGTTCGGCACGGCCTTCGCGGTCGGGCCGCAGGTCCGCTACTCGACGCCGGGCTTCGGCGTCACCGCCAAATGGCAGCACGAATTTTGGGTGCGCAACCGCTCGGACGGCGAGCGGCTGTGGATCCAAATGGTCATTCCGCTGATATGACGAACCTCGCCCAAAGGGGGCGCCATGCTCGATCGTAATCAGACACAAAACGCCGGCGCCGTCGACGTGGTCGCGACCATCGACTCCGCGCCGCTGTCGCGACTGCAGATCCGGGTTATCATGCTGTGCGGGTTGGTGGCGCTGCTCGACGGCTACGACGCGCAATCCATCGCGTTCGTCGCGTCGCCCATCGCCGCCGAGTTCCAGACGCCAATGTCGGATTTCGGTCCGGTCTTCGCGTCGGCGCTCGCGGGTCTGACCATCGGCGCGCTGCTGTTCGGTGCGGTCGCCGACCGCTTCGGCCGGCGCTGGATCGTGATCGGTGCCACGCTCGCCTTCGGCGCGTTCACCATCGGCGCGGCGCAGGCGGGATCGCTGACCCAGCTCATGCTATACCGATTCCTGACCGGGGTCGGTCTCGGCGGCGCGATGCCGAACATCATCTCGCTGACCGCCGAGTTCGCACCGCGCCGTCTGCGCGCGCTTCTGGTCACGATCATGTTCGCGGGCTTCCCGCTCGGCGCGGTATTTGGCGGCCTGCTGAGCGCGGGCCTCGTGCCCTCCCACGGCTGGCGCGCGGTGTTCTGGGTCGGCGGCGGCGTGCCGCTTGCACTCGTTCCGGTCCTGCTCGTGGCGCTTCCGGAGTCGGTTCGCGTGCTGGCGGCGAACGGGCGGACGGCGCGCGTCGTTGCGATCCTGCGGCAGATCGCGCCGGATCGCGGCATCCCTCCGGACGCCGGGATTGTCATACGGGAGGCCGCGCTGCCGGGAATGCCGGTCCGGCATCTGTTCACCGAGGGCCGGATCGGGACGACCCTGCTGCTCTGGGCGATGGTGTTTGCCAACCTGCTGTTGCTGTTCTTCATGTACAACTGGCTTCCGGCGCTGCTGGGACGCGCCGGATTGCCGCTCGGCCGCGCGATGATGGGCACGGTGATGTTCAACCTCGGCGGTATTGCGGGCGGACTGCTGCAAGGACGGCTGATCGACCGTTTCGGCGCCGTCCCGGTTCTCGCGACGGCGTACGCGCTCGCGGCGCTGCTGGTCGGCGCGTTCGGACTGATTCAGGACGCGCCGCTGCTTGCGATGGTGGCGATCTTCGGCAGCGGCGCCTGCGCGATCGGCGGCCAGTTCGGCGCCAACGCCGTCGCTGCCGGGTTGTATCCCACCAGCATTCGCGCCACCGGCGTCGGCTGGGCGCTTGGCATCGGCCGCATCGGCTCGATCGTGGGACCAGTACTGGGCGGGATCATGCTTTCGCTTGGCTGGGGGCTCCCGGCCATCTTCGCCGCCGCCGCAATCCCGGCACTTGCCGCATCCGCCGCGGTCATCGCCCTCGGCCGGGTGAGCGCGGAACGCGGCGGTATGGTAGCCGTTCCTGAACCGGTCGTGACCGGCCACTGAGGGGAACGCGCCATGGCATCGTCTACGCCCAGGACCATCCTGACCTGCGCCGTCACCGGCAATCTCACCCGGCCGGAACAGAATCCGGCCTTGCCGATCTCGCCGGAACAGATCGCCGACGCCTGCCTTGATGCCGCGGCGGCGGGGGCGGCGATTGTTCACATCCACGTCCGTCACCCGGACGGGCGGCCCTCCATGGAGCTCGGCCACTACCAGGAGGTGGTGACACGGATCCGCGCCCGTAACAGCGCGCTGGTCCTCAATCTTACCACCGGGCCGGGCGGGCGCTTTCAGCCGGGCGACGATGACCCCGCCGTGCCGGGACCGCGCACCAACTTCCTGCCGCCGCTGCGCCGGGTCGAACACGTCATGGAGCTTCGGCCCGACATCGCGACACTTGACCTCAACACCATGACCTTCGGCGCGGAGACGGTCATCAACACGCCGCGCAACGTGCGCATCATGGCCGAGGCGCTGTACGACGCCGGCGCCAAGCCGGAGCTCGAACTGTTCGACAGCGGCGACATCGAGCTGGCGCGCGACATGTTCGCCGACGGCTCTTTGCGCGTGCCGGCCATGGCCTCGCTCGTGCTTGGCGTGAAATACGGGTTTCCCGCTACCGGCGAGACGATGATGTTCGCGAAATCGCGGCTTCCGCCCGATGTCGCATGGACCGCGTTCGGCGTCGGCCGCTCGGCCTTTCCGATGCTGGCGCAGTCCTACATCCTGGGCGGCTTCGTGCGTATCGGCATGGAGGACACGGTCTACGTCGATCGCGGGAAGCTCACCGCAGGCAATGCCGAGCTGGTCGAGAAGGCGGTCTGGTTCGTGAACAAGCTCGGCGGCGCCGTCGCGAGTTCGGACGAGGCGCGCAACTTGCTTGGACTCAATTCGCGCCACTGACGCGTGGCGGGACGATTCATCGCGGGAGGAGAGAACCATGGATGTTGCGGTCGATGCCGATCCGATCGAGACGCGCGAGTGGCTCGACAGCCTCGACGGGGTGGTCGAGGTCGACGGACCAGAGCGGGCCGGGTTTCTGCTCGAACGGCTGATCCGCCAGGCGCGGCGCGGCGGCACGCCCGTCCCGTTCTCCGGCGCGACGCCCTACATCAACACCATCCCGCCCGATCGCCAGGCGGCGCACCCGGGCGACCGCGCCATCGAGCACCGCATCCGCTCCTACATCCGCTGGAACGCGCTCGCGATCATCCTGCGCGCCAACAAGGCAAGCTCCGAGCTCGGCGGCCACATCGCGAGCTTTCAGTCGGCGGCGACCTTGTACGACACCGGCTTCACCCACTTCTGGCATGGCGCGACCGACCAGCACGGCGGCGACCTCGTCTACATGCAGGGCCACAGCTCGCCCGGGTTCTATGCGCGAAGCTTCGTCGAAGGCCGGCTGACCGAGGAACAGCTTCTGCGCTTCCGTCAGGAAGTGGACGGCGGCGGTCTGTCATCCTACCCGCATCCCTGGCTGATGCCCGACTACTGGCAATTCCCGACCGTCTCGATGGGGCTCGGCCCGATCATGGCGATCTACCAGGCGCGCTTTATGAAATATCTGGAAGGGCGCGGCCTCGCCAAGACCGCCGAGCGAAAGGTCTGGGCGTTCCTCGGTGACGGCGAGACCGACGAGCCGGAAAGCCTCGGCGCGATCTCGCTGGCCGGGCGCGAGCACCTCGACAACCTGATCTTCGTCGTCAACTGCAACCTGCAGCGGCTGGACGGTCCGGTGCGGGGCAACGGCAAGATCATCCAGGAGCTGGAAGGCATCTTCCGGGGCGCCGGCTGGAACGTCATCAAGGTGATCTGGGGCACCGGCTGGGATCGGCTGCTCGCGAAGGACACCAGCGGTCGGTTGATCCAGCGCATGGAGGACTGTGTCGACGGCGAGTACCAGGATTTCAAATCGAAAAACGGCGCCTACGTGCGTGAGCATTTCTTTGGCAAGGATCCGGTGCTGCGCGACCTGGTCGCCGACATGTCGGATGATGAGATCTGGGCATTGGTACGCGGCGGCCACGACCCGCTGAAAGTCTACGCGGCGTATCACGAGGCGGTCCGCAGCACCGGCCAGCCGGTCGCGATCCTCGCCAATAACGGCGGTTGTTTTTTGTACTGCCTGCGCAAGTGATAAAATCGATGCCACGATAATGCGCACCGGTTCGCTTGCTTTTTGCGCCGTATTCCCTCTAGCTCTCAGCGCGCTTGCCGCCGATTCGCCGATCAGCTATTTTCGTGACACGCGCCCCATTCTGCAGCGAGAATGCCAAGGTTGCCATCAGCCCAACCTGAAGAGCGGCGGCCTGGATCTTAGTTCCGCCGAGGGGCTGCAACAGGCGAAAGAGGGCGGGTTCTTTGGATCGGCGGCGGACCCGAACCATAGTTTGCTAATGCAGGCTCTCGAGTACGAAGGACGCGTTAAGATGCCTCCCCAAGGCAAGCTGCCATCGGAGAAGTTGTCGGCCCTCCGCGAATGGCTGGCGGCGGGCGCGGCAGTTCCGACAATCGCTTCGCCAAGTGCGGAAAGCGCGGACACCTCGAAAGGGTTGCGGCCAACCGCATTACGCGGCAAGATCACGGAAGCGGACAAGAAGTTTTGGGCCTTCGCGCCCCTTGGCCATCCGGAACCGCCGCAAACCACGCGCAAGGATTGGGCAAACGGCGCGATCGACCGGTTCGTTTTGTCGAATCTTGAAAAGAATGGGTTACAACCCGCCGGCCCGGCGAACAGAACCACACTCCTCCGCCGTGCCACTTTTGATTTGACAGGCCTGCCTCCCACCGAAAAAGAGATTTCGGAT
>JAVHMZ010534807.1:0-13988 GCA_034782995.1 Amazona versicolor
TTTGGACGCGAGGGCGCGGAGCAGAAGCAGGAGGGCTTCTACGAGGAGAGAGGCGACGGCGCGGGCGGCGGGCGACAGCACGAACAGAAGAAGAACATTAATGGCGTTCGCACGCAAGGGGCTTGGCGTTGGTGGCGAGGGCGACCAACACCGATCCATCTTTGTCGGGATCGCGATGGTACACCGGCCGGAGATCGGTGATTTCCTGACCGACCGGTACACCGGCCACCAAAAGCTGAGATCGCCGGCCGAAGTTGGCCTGCACCAGAACGCCGACGAAGTAGCCGCCATCCTCCTCGGCTAACCGGCGAGAGGCAGTTCCGGTGCCACCTTTAAACTCAAATAGACGCGTGCCCGTGCCGCCGCCGCTGTTCCCTTCTACCACCGGTCCGCCTTGAGCATTTTCGAGCGCCTGCCAAACGTGTTCACGGGTCACGTCGAAACCGTTGATGTCATTCAAGAATCCGTCCCAGGTCTCGGCGACAACCGGCAAGCTGAAATGTTCGGAGCCGGGATAATGGGCCAAACCCCAGGCGATCACCGCGTCGTGGACCACTCCGACGCTGTGCGTGTTGGTAAAAGCGATCGGTCCCTCGAGAAATCCGGATTCCTCGAGCCACGTGACCCCGGTCATTTCGCCGTTGCCGTTGAGGATCGAGGTGGCGGATGGCACCGGATCGTCGGCGTGCGACTGGCCGCGGGGAAAAATTACCGTCACCCCGGATCGGATCGGACCGCGGCCCACGACGAGTTTGCCTTCACCTTCGATCAGGGTGACCTCTCCGACGGTGACTTCTGGCACGTCTGTGATGGCGTTCAACGGCCCCGGAACACCTTCGAACGGAATACCTAGCTCACGCGCCCGCGGCGCCCGGAGTTCCCGGGCGAAGAGCGCGAGCGGCGCAGAGCCGAGCAGACCAAGGAACAAGAGCCATAGACAAAAAGCCGGCCGATCCGTTGCGCGCACGGCGATTTTGCGAAGTACAAAATGGCTCACGGGAAGCGGTCCAGAGCGAGCACCGGGGCCCGGGGATCCGATCCGATTGAAGCTCTGCCCTGGTCTCAAAACCGACGATGTATATAAAGAATCAGGCGGACGTAGATCAAATGGAATCGCAGAAGTCCGGAATCTGGACAGCGGCCACCTAGCCAATCGGTGTGGCCTGCAGGATCCGGGCTTGAAACAGGAAAACGCTCAGGTCGCGGTAAGCGCTCAGGTAAGGCGGCGGAGTCCCGACCTCCACCGATCGTCTTAGCAAAATTTCTGGGTAGGAACTCGTGAGACCGCCATCAGTCGGATCGTGTTCGCCGACGCGAAAAGTAAGAGTCAGTGCCAGAGACGAGGCGGAGATCGCTGCCGGGAACCGCGGGAGCGGAGCTCGAAAAAAGCTTTGCAGGGTAGCCGAACCCAGGGCCGGATTCCCGGTGTTCGATTCCAATCTGGCGTCTTTCACCTGACCGGAAGCTGAAACGGTGAGGTGAGCTTGCAATGTTCCGCGCGAGAACTCGAACAAAAAGTGGCGATCGCGCAACTCCATGTACCAATACTTGGCTAGGGTGTCCTGGAGTTGCCGAAGGTATTTGCCGACCGGGCTTCCGTCGTCGACGGACCATTCGGTCTGTGCTTTAACGCCGTTGCCGTGAAGCGGTTCAGACTGCTCGAGCGGATTTTTGGATTCGGCCAAGGAAAGACTTACCGACGCCAGTACCATCACGATCGGAAACAACGGTTTCACGGTTGGGGAGGGTACCATGAACAAGGTCGCAAGTCCGCGAAACTTTGAGCCGAGGTTGACGGCCTGGTCAGCTCCGCGAAATTGCCGGGTGAACCCACCCACTGATCTGACCCAAAGACCTCCCCGCAGCCCCCGCGTGAAACTAGGAGGTTACGTCGTACTGCCGCGGATGCTGGATAAAGGACGGGGCGAACTGGCCGGCAAAGCCGGCGATTACCATTTTGCTTGTCCGATGGACCAGATGTTCCTCGAGTTCGCCGGACTGGAGAGCGAAGCGATTTTAGCGCTTCTGAAAGAAGGCAAGTCGGACACCGAAGTTCTGGCTTGGATTCGTGAACACAGCAAACGACAAGAATTCGAAATTTTCAGTTGGTCGGAATGGATGAGCCAACGTGCGGCAGCCAATAACGGGTCGCGCGAGATGATCAGTGAATTGGTCCGAAGCGCGGCACCAGATCGGGATGATGTTGCGAGCGTCTTCGACATGCTTGATCTGGACGACTTTGTCTCCTACGGCGGGAAAGCCTGATCGTTCGCCGGCCGGGTCTGACCAACGGATCCGAACGGGCCGGATCGAGGCGTTACCCAAGAAACTTGCTGAGAGGCTTGAGCGTATCGATCCGGTCGCAAAAAATCTTGAAAACCGCCAGGATCGGTACGGCTAACAACATGCCGACTGGACCCCAGACATAGGCCCAGAGCAAGAATGAAAGAACGATCGCCAACGGATTCAAGGTCAGCCAGCGACCCAAAAAGTAGGGAGTCGCGACATTGCCTTCCACCATGGCGGCAAAGAGGTAAGCAAGGGGCGGCAGCAACGCGTACCAGACCGAATCGAAGTGGACCAACGAGATCATCGCCATGGCGATGATCCCACCGGCTGCGCCCACGAAGGGAATGTAGTGCAGCAGAAAGGCTGCGATACCCCAGAGCATGGCGTTGGGTAGCCCGAGCAAACCAACGAAGATCCAGACCGAGGCGCCGACGCCGGCGTTGATCAAAGTGACCGAACTAAAGAAGCGGGACGCCGTCAATTCGATTTCGGCCGCGATCTCCTCGGTGTTTTTTTGGTCTTCCGAGCTCTGGCTGAGATCCATCAGTTTTGCCAAGAATTCTTCACCATAAAGTAAAAGGAAAAATGCCATCACGTGAACGACCACGGCGTTGGCAAAAAAGGTCGGCAAGATCGAGATCAAGCTTTGCAGAACGCTCGGGCCCTTGAGTTTGACCTCGGCGACTTTTTCCGATTCCAGCAGGTCGTCCAGTCGATGGGTAGCCGAATTGTCCGAACGCATGTCCTTCAGCAGAGGTTGCAGCTTCTCCTGGACGTGATCGATGTATTCGGGAAACTCCGGCCCGAAACGGGCCAGCGATCCGCCAACCCCGGCGCCGAGCGCGGCCAGCAACGTTAAAAAACCGGCTACGGCGATGCCGCAAGCCCAGCCTACCGTCCAACGCCGCCGGCGCAGCCAGCGTACGATCGGATTTAACAAAAAACTGAGGAACAACGCCAGGGTGACCGGCATGAAGACATCCGCGGCAAATTTGAGCGTGTAAAAAACAGCCAGGATAAAAAGCCCGTTGATAGCAAACGAAAAACGGGCCGGACGCACGTGGAGCTGCTTGGCGGGAGGTGGTTCGATGTCAGTATCAGGAGGAGTGAAGTTCATGGCCGGCTGGTCAACGCGGAAGCGCAGATAAGGCTATGCAGGTTATTCGAACTGATTCACTTGGATCGATGCGCCGGCAACCAGACAAAAACACGGTCGAGAACGCGGCCTTGCCCTTGCCGGGTTCGAAAAGGCAAGCCAAAGCCCGGCAGCCGACTGGTCACGGCGCGGGTGGTCTCGCGATCAGACGTTCAAAGGCGGATTAACCGTTTTGAGGCTGTAAGGGATGCGGCCGGCGCCCCCCAGGTAAGCGTCGATTTCCCGGGCAACGTCGCGGCCTTCGCCGATCGCCCAAACCACGATGGACTGTCCGCGTACAGCATCGCCGGCGGCGAACACTCCGGGAACCGACGTCATTTTGCGGCTGTCCACGGCTAAATTACCCTCAGCGCCGACAACAAATCGATCGTCTCCCAACGCGCTAACTTCCGGCCCGGCGTAGCCGATCGCGACCAGCACCAGGTCGGCCGGAATACGTAACCCGGCCTGAACGACTCTTCTGCCGGACCGGGTCGGTCTTCTCTTGTCCCGTTGGTAAGTCCACTCGACTCGATCCGCTTCCAGGCAATTCACGGATCCATCGTGATCTTCATCGATAAAACGCGTCACATCGATACTGAATTCTTCGGTGCCGCCCTCTTCGATCGCGTAAGAGCGCCGATAAATCAGCGGCCATTCCGGCCATGGATTCGCCGGAGCCCGCTGGTCCGGGGAGCGAGGATTGATACTGATTTGTACCACCTGCTTGGCGCCTTGCCGGTGGGCGGTCGCGACACAGTCCGCTCCCGTGTCGCCGCCGCCCAGGACGATCACGTTTCGATCGGTCGCGTCGATCATCCCCGGTACCGGCTTACCGGCCTGCTGCTGGTTGGCCATTTTCAGGTAACGCATCGCGTAATGGATTCCGCCGAGATCCCCACCGGGCAGGGTAAGCTGGCGTGGCTTTTGCGCGCCGATCGTCAGGCAAACGGCATCATGTTCGCGTTGCAATTGCTCGAGCGTCACATCTCGGCCGACGTTGACGCCAGCCTCGAAAAGGATCCCCTCGGCGCTCAACTGTTCCACGCGCCGTTTGACCTGAAGTTTGGCAAACTTAAAGTCCGGGATTCCGTATACCATCAGCCCGCCGATCTCGTCGTCTCTTTCGAACACCGTGACGGTGTGTCCGGCCCGGTTCAGTTGCTGGGCCGCCGCTAAGCCGGCTGGCCCGCTCCCGACGACCGCGACTCTTCGGCCGGTCCGGTTCTCGGGTGCCACTGGAACGATCCATCCCTCCGCCCAGCCCCGGTCGACGATCGCCCGTTCGATACTTTTAATCGTTACCGGATCGGTGTTCAGCGATAGGACGCAGGCTGGCTCGCACGGAGCAGGACAAGTGTACCCGGTGAACTCCGGGAAGTTGTTGGTGGCATGTAAACGATCCAACGCTTCTCGCCAAAGATTGCGCGCCACTAGATCGTTGAAATCAGGAATAATGTTGCCGATCGGGCATCCGGCCATGCAAGCCGGTACTCCGCAATCCATGCAGCGAGCGCCTTGCTGCTGCAAATGGTCGGACTCCCAGACCGGTTCGTAAATTTCCCGGTAATCCTGAATCCGTTCGTCCGTCGGACGATAGGAAATGGGATTGCGAGCAATCTGAAAGTAGGAACCCGGATGATCGTCTGCCATGGGTGCTAAGCCGCAATGCGGGGTGAAGCTTTTGGCGGAATACGGATCCGCAGATCTTCTCCGCGTGAAAGTTTTGATTTCAATACGTCGGAGTAGGCGCCCGGAATGATTTTGACGCAGTGCCGGAAAGCGTCCGCTGAGTTCGCCAGAATCTTCTTGGCGCGACTGCTCGAAGTGTTCGCGACGTGATTTTCGAGCAAACGACTCACCAAGGCGATGTCGCGTTCGTCGCTCAACGTTTCTCTTTGGATCAAACCGAGGTTCAGCCGCTGCAATTGAGCCGGGTCATCGAGGAACAAGTAAGCTTCCCCTCCGCTCATACCGGCTCCAAAATTGCGGCCGATCTGTCCGAGGATCACGATCGATCCGCCGGTCATATATTCGCAGCCGTGGTCGCCGATGCCTTCGACCACGGCTAATGCGCCGGAGTTCCGTACGGCAAACCGCTCGCCGGCCATTCCGTTGAGATACACTTCCCCGCTGGTCGCCCCGTATAAGGCGACGTTGCCGGCGATGATATTAGCCGAAGCGACAAAGCCGGCGTCGGGTGGAGTACTGATCGAAATCTTTCCGCCGGAAAGGCCTTTGCCGACGTAATCGTTCGCGTCTCCGACCAGGTGCAGCGAAACGCCGCGGACCAGAAAAGCACCGAAGCTTTGACCGGCCGAACCGTGGAGATCGACCTGGATGAGGTCATCCGGTAAACCGTTGGGGCCATGAATTTTAGCGATCTTCGAACTTAGCAGGGTGCTGAAGGTCCGGTCGGCGTTGGTGATCTTCAGAGCGACTCGAACCGAGTCGCCTTTCTCCCAGCCGGGCCTGGCCAAATCAATGAGTCGATGATCGAGCTTCTGGGCGAGCCGATGATTTTGCTCGGTTCGCTTGCGAGGTTGGTCTTCGCTCGGTTGCCGGCGCAGCAACGTGGATAGATCGATGGGTAGCTTGCCGGCGAGTTCCCGCGGTTTTAAGCGATCGACTCGACCGATCATCTCGTTCATGGTCCGGAAACCCAGGCGGGCCATGATTTCGCGCGTTTCCTGGGCGACAAAACGCAGGTACTGGATGACGTGCTCGGGTTGCCCGGCGAACCTGGCGCGGAGCAGGGGATCTTGGGTGGCAATTCCCACGGAGCAGGTGTTGCAATGGCATTTGCGCAGCATGATGCAACCCAAGGCGACCAACGGGGCAGTACCGAAGCCGAATTCCTCTGCTCCCAGCAGCGCGGCGATCACAACGTCCCGGCCGGTCTTGAAACCGCCATCAACCCGGACGCAAATGCGCGAACGCAGATTGTTGGCCAACAACACCTGCTGGGTCTCAGCCAAACCAAGCTCCCAAGGCACGCCGGCGAATTTGATCGAGGTCTTGGTCGCTGCTCCGGTGCCGCCGGAGTCACCGGCAATCAACACCGCGTCAGCACGCGCTTTGGCAACTCCGGCTGCGATCGTGCCCACGCCCGCGGTCGCTACGAGCTTGACGTGAATTTCTGCTTCCGGATTGGCGCATTTTAGATCGTGAATCAGTTGAGCCAGATCTTCGATGGAATAGATATCGTGGTGGGGCGGGGGCGAGATCAGTCCGACGCCGGCGGTAGTGAAACGGACGGCGGCAATCTCTTCGTTGACCTTTGGGCCCGGCAGCTCACCGCCTTCCCCCGGTTTGGCGCCTTGCGCCATCTTGATTTCGATCTGCTTCGCGTTGGCCAGATAATGGATCGTCACGCCGAATCGGCCGCTGGCGACCTGTTTCATCGAACACTCTTTTTCGGTCCCGAAACGCTCGACCTGTTCGCCACCTTCGCCGGTGCCGGACTTGCCGCCGATCCGGTTCATCGCGATGGCCAGTGTCTCGTGCGCTTCTGTGCTGAGGGCCCCGAGCGACATCGATCCCGTGGAAAAACGGCGCAGGATCGTGGCTTCGTCTTCTACTTCATCGACGGAAACAGGCTCGGCCTCCCGAAATTCCAGTAGGCCGCGGATGGTCTCGGTGTGAGTATCTTGGTCGTTGATCAGCGCCGCGAACTCGCGGTAACTCTCCAGCAGGCCGTAGCGCGCGGCCTGTTGCAGTTTGCCGACGGTGTACGGGTTCCACTGATGCAATTCGCCGTCTCGCCGCCAGTAGAAGTCACCACCGGCGTCAAGTGGGAGAGAGCCGGCCAATTTGCCGCTAAAAGCGAGTTCGTGCTGCTGGCGCCAGAGTTTTTCCAGATTGACCAAGCTGAACCCGGAAAGATGGTTCGACGTTCCGCTGAAGCAGTCATCGACCAGATCCTGATCGAGACCCACCGCTTGAAAGATCTGCGCGCATTTGTAGCTGTCGATCGTCGAAATACCCATCTTCGACATGACTTTCAGCAGGCCGGTTTCGACCGCGGTCCGGTATTGTTCCACCGGTTTCTGAGACGTTGACCAACCACTCTTTGCCTGCGCTTCCACACTGGCGTAACCCAGCCAGGGGTGGATCGCGTCCGCACCGAAACCCAATAAGCAGCAAAAATGATGAACGATGTGCGGCTCACCGGAGTCGAGCACCAGGGCAGCGAGCGGGCGCAACCCGGAGCGGATCAAGTATTGATGCAGAGCGCCGGTTGCCAGCAGACTCGGTATGGCGATGCGTTCCTCCCGGATCGAGCGATCGGACAGGATCAAAATTTCGATGCCGTCCAGAATGGTCTGACGAGCGGTCTCCCGCAAAGCTTCCAGCGCGGCCGGCAGAGGTTGTTGGGCGGGAAATGTCAGATCGATGATCCGGCTGCGAATTCCGTTCTGGTTCAAGGCGGCTATTTTCGCAAAGTCTTCGGAGGTCAGGATCGGTGACGGCAGCAGCAGTTGCCGGCAGTGCGCGGCGGATTCCTCGAGCACGTTATGTTGTCGACCGATATGGGCGGAGAGGGAGGTCACCAGGTCCTCTCTCAGGTAATCGAGCGGAGGATTGGAGACCTGCGCAAACTGTTGGACGAAAAAGTGGAAGAGTGAACGGTGACGCTCCGAGAAAACTGCCAGGGGAGAATCATTCCCCATCGAGCCCGTGGGATCTTTGCCCTGCTCGGACATCGGTTGAACCAGGCTGCGTAAAGCCTCGATCGTGTAACCAAACGCCCGTTGGCACGAGATCAAATCAACCGGCAACCGAGTCGCGGTCTCGGGCGCTTCGGGGAGATCGTTTAGACGCACCCGTGATTGAGACAACCAATTCGCGTAGGGGGGTTGGGTCAGTTTTTCGAAGAGCTCACTCTGCGGAACGACCCTCTTTTCCAGAGTATCGGCCAGAAACAATTCACCCGGTTGGAGCCGGCCCTGTTCGCGAATATCGGCCGGAAGCGTGTCGAGCACTTCGGCCTCGCTGGCCATGATCAGCAGGTTGGATTTGGTCAGGCAGTAGCGGCAGGGACGCAGCCCGTTCCGATCCAGAATCGCAGCGACCCGGTAGCCATCGGTTGCCGCCACCAAGGCGGGACCGTCCCAGGGTTCCATCAAAGTCGAGGCGAAGTCGTAAAATGCTTGGCGAGCTTCGTCCATTTCGGGCGCTTTGTGCCAGGCTTCGGGGATCAGCATCCGCAAGGCGTGCGGCAGGCTGCGCCCAGATTCCAGCAGCAGCTCGAGGACGTTGTCGAAAACGGCGGTGTCGCTCAATCCTTCCGAAGTGATCGGTTTCAGGTGTTCGATGTCCGCACCGAACCTGGGATGTTCCAGCAGGGCTTCCCGGGTCTTCATGCGGTTCAAATTCCCGCGAAGCGTGTTGATCTCGCCGTTGTGCACCACTCTTCGGTAAGGGTGTGCCAGATTCCAGGCCCCGAGCGTGTTCGTACTGAACCGTGAGTGTACCAAAGACAGACCACTTTTCAGATCCGGGTCGCTCAGGTCCGGATAGTAGAGCCTGAGCTGGTCGCAGGTAAGCAGTCCTTTGTAAACGATCGTCCGGCGATCCAGTGAACAGACGTGGAAAAGTTCGTTGGCGGAGCTGTTCGCCGCGCGGTTTTCGATGATCCGGCGGAGCACGTAAAGCCGTCGATCAAGTTCTTCGGCCGAAGCTTTTGCGCTCGGCTGCACAAAGAATTGCAGCACAGCGGGGTCAGAGAGCAACGCGGTCTTGCCTAGATCCGAGTTGTCCGTCGGAACTTCCCGCCAATTCAGCAGGCGAAAACCGCGCTCTCGGCAGGCGTCGCCGATCAGGTCCTGGATCGCTAATTTCTTCCAGAGATCACGGGGCGCAAAGATTTGGCCTACGCCGTACTGGTCGAAGTCGGGGAGATCGGGCCAAAGCTTTCGGAAGAACTCATCGGGCTTTTGCAAAAGGATGCCGGTGCCGTCGCCGGTTTTCTCTTCCGATCCGCGAGCTCCGCGATGATCGAGGCGATGGAGCAAAAACAGGCTCTGGGCGATCAGCTCGTGAGTCTTTTCGCCGTTTAAGTCGACCAGAACACCGACGCCGCACGCGCCGCGAGGCTGGTTCATTCCTGGATTTTGCGCCATCGATGTTAATACGAAGATATTCCGGGGATAGAAACAGCGTCCTTCGTGCCGAATCACCAGGTAAAATCGACTTTTCGAAAAAAGAGTTTGCCAGTCTGAGAAAAGCAGGATTCACCAGAGAGAGGTTTTGGAGTATTCCGCGCACATCCTGGTGGCCGATGATGATCCAGCGCCACAGCGCGTTTTAAAGATTTCGCTGGAGCGTCTGGGTTACCAAGTCTCCACGGTCTCTTCGGGAACCGAAGCATTGCAATTCCTGCAAGATAACGATTGCGATCTTCTGGTGCTGGATTTTGCGATGCCTGATCTGAACGGGAGAGACGTTTGTCTGGCTTTGCGCTCCCAACCTGGCACGGAAAATCTTCCGGTCATCGTACTTACCGGAATGACCGGAGAGGAGGAGCAAATCGACTGTCTCGAGGCAGGCGCTAACGATTTTGTAACCAAACCGGTTCCCTTACCGGTGTTATCCGCCAGAATTCAGACACAACTGAGGCTCCGCAATCTACGGACCGAAATGCAGCGGCGGAACGCCGAACTGGAGCGGTGGCGCGCCGACCACGAGACCGATCTGGAAGCCGCTCGCGCGATTCAGAGCACGATCGTCCCGGGAAGCTGGGAGCTGCTGCCCGGTTTTCGAATGGAACTCTTGTTCAAACCGCTGATCCAGGTCGGGGGAGACATTTACGGCTGGCGCACGTTGCCGCGGAACCGGCTGTTCTTCTGGCTCGTTGATGCCACGGGGCACGGGGTTTCGGCGGCGCTCTACACGACCTTGGCGGCGCTTCTTTTTGCTCAAGCCATGTCAAACCAGGAGTCACCGGCGGAAATCTTAAGGCAGGTCAATCAGCAATTGTTTGGCGTTTTTCGCGGCAAAGGATTCATCACGGCGTCCTGTTTGTTGATCGATCAATCGGGTCAAGTCGAGTTCGCCGGCGCCGCGCAACCGCCCTTACTCATCAAACGCGCCAACGGCAAAGTGGATGAGGTGCCGTCCACCGGCACGCTGGTGGGGTTGGATCCGGAGATGAAACTGGAAAATGCCGTTCTTAGATTAGCCCCGGGCGAAGGGCTTCTCCTCTACACGGACGGACTTTATGCGTTGAGCGGGCCGACCGGACGATTGACCCACGCCGACGTCACGGATTCGTTCAAGCGTTCCTCCAGAGAAAAGCCTTTGGACCAACTAACCCGCCAATTGCAGTCGAAGACGCAGAGTGATTTCTCCGACGACGTGACTGCCCTGCTCCTGGTTAAGACGGATTAGGACCGGGCGATTCCGCGAGGCATTTGCGCACGGTCGCGTGCAGCAGTTCCCAGTCGGCCGGCTTGCTCAGGCACTTGGAAAATCCGGCTAAGTCAGGTGACTGCATCTCAGCGATTTCGACCGAGCCGCTGAGCGCGATCGCTGGAATCTCGAAGAACCGACGAACGGCCTCCAGTACTTCCGGGCCCGTCCCGTCCCCCAAGCGTAAGTCGCTGATCAAAAGATCGAACCTTTCGTTTTGCAGAAGATCGTGCACGGCGGCCAAACTGTCCGCTAGACTGACCTGATATCCCGCCCGCGTGAGCAGACGCCGCAGGACTTCACCCGTACTTTCGTGATCTTCCACGAGCAAGATGCGTTGGCTCGTACCAGCATGAGATTCGCTTTCCCGCGGTTCCATCATCTTTCCAGCAACAACTTCCGGACTATCACGGGGAACGCTGCGGACGGCAAGCCAGTCATCGAGAAATCGGACTCAGTTTGATTTTTGTTTCCGGTTCTTGTAATGCGTCCTAGTTCATCGTCAGCTTACCGGTGCGGATATTCAGCAGTCATCGTCTTCTTTACCTTGCTTTCACGATCCTCCTGGCGATCTGCCTTTTGGATTTTGTCGTGGAACAAAGCACCGTGCGCGAGATGTACAAAGCGCAGAACAAGATTCGCGATTTAGAACACGCGAGAGCGACGCTGGCGGCTTTGATGGTGGCATACCTGGACGCTGAAACCGGCCAGCGCGGTTATCTCCTGACCGGCAAAGATTCTTACCTCGAGCCGTACCGCATCGCTCTGGACGAGCTCGGGAGCCTTCGAAAACAGCTTTTTCAAGTGTTTCGTGAAAATGCTGAGCTGGACCAAATTACGCGAATTGGCGAAGACAAAATAGCCGAGTTGAAGCGTTCCATTGTCGCCTACGAGAACGAAGGGCGAGACGCTGCTCTGCGGATCGTCAATACCGGATTCGGCAGACGAATGATGGAAGATATCCGGTCCAGAGTTTCCGGGCTGGACGATCGGCTGGCCCGCGATTCAAACGTAATCCGCAAAGAAGTCGGAAGAAAAGGGCGTAAAGCAGAACGGTTGTCCATCGCCATGAAGGGCGTGATGGGGTTGGCCCTGATCGCAATCTTTTTTGTCCTCTTACGCACCTTCCGCCAGCGGGAAACCGCTTACGAGAGCGAACGGGACGCGCGTCAGCAAACGCAAAAAGCTTTGGCGGCAGAACGAGCGGCACACAGTGAGGCAGCGCACGCCAATCGGCTCAAAGACGAATTTCTGGGAGTGGTTTCGCATGAGCTTAGGACTCCGCTGACAGCAATTCTAGCTTGGGTAACGCTGTTGCAACAGGGAGCGGAAGATGAGCGCGAGATGACCGAAGGCTTGGATGCGATCGACCGGAACGCGCGCGCTCAGAAACGGTTGGTCGAAGATCTGCTGGATGTATCCCGGATCGTCTCGGGCAAGCTCAGATTACAGATTCGTGAGGTGAATTTGGTCGAACTCGTGGATTCCACGATCGAAGGTCTGCGTCCCTCAACGGAAGGGAAAGGGTTGCAGATTCGTCGGGAGTGGACCGATGAAGCCGCCGAAGTCTTGGGTGACGCTGATCGGCTACAGCAAGTGATCTGGAATCTTTTGAGTAACGCGATCAAGTTTACCCCGCGTGGCGGTGAAGTCGTTGCTCGACTTTCGCGCGTGGAATCAGCGGTCGAATTGATTGTGCAGGATACCGGCCAAGGAATTAAGAAGGAGTTTCTCCCGAGAATCTTTGAGCGATTTACCCAACAGGATACCGGAACCACCCGCGAAAAGATGGGGCTTGGGCTCGGTTTGGCGATCACGCGTCACCTCGTGGAATTGCACGGTGGCAGGATCTGGGTCGAGAGCGAAGGCGAAGGGCGCGGATCATCATTTCACGTGCAAATTCCCGTGGTCGCCGTGCGGGAACTCCGCCAGCGTTTCGCCGATCGCGTCAGCGGCAAGACCGCTGCGTTGGCGGACATTAAAACCGACGCGGGGGATTTGCGCGGTGCGCGGATTTTGGCGGTCGACGATCAAACCGATACTCTCTCGGTGATTAGCCGGGTACTGACTCGGGCGGGAGCGGAAGTACGGACAGCGGACAGTGTTTCTCATGCGTGGGACGTCCTGGATGCCTGGCGTCCCAATTTGCTTCTTTCCGACATCGGAATGCCCGGGGAAGACGGCTATTCCTTTATTCGCCGGGTGCGCCGGCGTACGATTGATGAAGCGATTCCTGCCGTCGCGCTGACTGCTTTCGCAAAAGCTGAGGATCATCAAAGGGCAATCCAAGCCGGATTTGATGATCATCTGGCCAAGCCAGTCGACGCCAACTTGTTGACCAACAAATTGGCCGAACTGCTGCGCAGAGTCCAAGGTCCGGCCCAGGGTTGACGCGTTTCTCGCGATGGATCCGGTCCCGCCCGATGTTCCCTGGAGCAATTTGGTCAGGTTGCTCCGCCGGCTATCGCATAATCTACGGAATCAGCTGAATACCGCTGATCTGGAAGCTTCTTTGGCGCAAAACTTGGCCAGAGACCCGGAAGTGTTGCAGAGCGTTCGCAACATCCGGCGAGCAATCAAAGCGGCGGCCGACGATCTCCAAGGATTGTTGGGACATCTACAATTTAGTCCAATTTCGGTTGAGCCACTCCAATTTGCGGAATTGATGACGATGTGGCGAACGGCCGTCTTTCGGCTCGGCGGTTCGGCTACCGGGATCGAATGGTATGTGGAGGCGAGCGACAAGTTGGTGAGTGTCGATTTAGCTACTCTCATTCCTTCTTTGGTCGAGATTCTGCAAAACGGACTTACGGCGGAGCGGGCCGAACGACCTTTGGCGGTATACGGTAAGGAAGTGGCCGAAGGTGTCAGTATCCAGATCATGGAGCCGGTGCGGAGCTGTCCCGATTTCGCTTCTTGGGGACGCCAACCGTTCGCGGATGCCAGGCATCGCCACTACGGGGTGGGAGCCTGGCGCGCGCAGTTTCTTATCGGGTTGAACGGCGGCACCCTGGAGCGCCGGTACGAAGAGGAAAAATCTTTGGTAGTGACAGAGATCACGTTTCCCTGGTCGAACTAGATATTCCGCTCCGCTCACGGAAAGAGCATCGAACCTTTTTTGCGGAGAGCGTATCCGCGCGATGCTTTCGAC
>JAVHMZ010534917.1:0-13961 GCA_034782995.1 Amazona versicolor
CGGATTCTGAGTGCGCTGGCTTTCCCTTATCAGTGTGAGGGCCACTCTTTGGTCATCAGCGCAAGCATCGGCATCGCCATCGCGGAGAAGCCAATGTATCCGGAGGAAATTCTGCGCTACGCCGATATCGCGATGTACCGCGCCAAAGCGCGCGGGCGCGCCCGGTACGAAATCTTCGAGTCGGCGGTGGACGCCTCCACCATGAACGTTCTGCAACGTGAGTCCGAGATCCGCAGAAGTCTTGAAAACGGCGACTTTCGGCTGTACTACCAACCGATCATCGATCTGACGCGCGGCCGCATCAGCGGCTTCGAGGCGCTCTTGCGTTGGCAACACCCGACCCGCGGCGTGTTGCTGCCTGCAGAATTCCTCCCGCTTGCTGAAGAATCGGAGCTGATCACAGAGCTTGGGCGGTGGTCACTGAGAACGGCTTGCAGCCATCTGCGCACCTGGCGCGCGGAGAGTCCGCTCGGGCGTACCTTGACAGTGAGCGTCAATTTAGCCGGGCGGCAATTCGCTGAGCAGGATCTCGTGAGCTGGCTGACCAAGCTGCTTGAGGAATACGAACTCGACGGTTCCGCTCTGGTACTTGAGCTGACTGAAAATATGATCCTCGAAAACAACGTGTTTGCCACGGCGCGGCTGGCCGAATTCAGGCGTCTCGGCATTCGCATCGCGATCGATGATTTCGGCAAGGGGCATTCGTCGTTCGGACGCCTGCAGGACCTGCAGGTCTCGATCGTGAAGATCGATGGCTCGTTCGTCCGCCGCATTGAAGAGGGCAAACCGGAGATCGTCGATGCCGTAATTGCTCTGGCCAAGCAGTTGAAGATGGAAGTGACGGCGGAGTGCGTGGAAACGATTGACCAATTCGAGCATTTGCAGCAGGCCGGTTGCACCACCGCGCAAGGGCTTTACTTCTCGCCTGCCTTAGACGCCTCGAAAACGGCCGAGCTGCTTGCTGCCAACCGGCGCTGGATGGCCCCGGGTCTGGCGCACGCCGCAAATTCCTGACCTTCTTCAGCGTTCCTTCAGAGCCGGCGGTGCTCTGGCGCGCTGGCTGCCAGCGTCGTCCTGTTCCAGCTTGTAAGGCCTTAATCGCAAACACCCCGGAGCGCGCCACCGCTGAAACATGTTAGAAGAAGAAGTGTATGGATCTCAGCACGCTGGGCTTCGCCATGGGCTCGGCTTGGCTATCGGGCATTAATCTTTACATTACCGTGCTCACGCTCGGCCTGCTGCAAAGATTCCATCTGGTCCAGTTGCCGGGCGATCTGGGCTATCTGAGCCATACCTGGATTCTGGCCGCGGCTGGCGTGCTCTACGTCATGCAGTTCATTGCCGACAAGATACCCGCTGTTGACACGGTGTGGGACATGATCCATACCTTTGTGCGCATCCCGGCCGGGGCGGTGCTCGCCGCGAGCGCATTCGCGCATTTCGATCCGAGCGTACGCGTCATCGCTCTGCTGATTGGCGGAGGGATCGCGCTGAGTTCGCACGGAGCAAAGACCGCTACCCGCCTCGCCGCCAACACCTCGCCCGAGCCATTCTCAAACATCATCTTGAGCCTGCTAGGCGACGTCTTTACGCTGGGCGGCACATTGCTGATGGCGGTTCATCCGGCCATCCTGATTGGAATTGTGCTGGTCGCCGTGATCGTGTCGGTGCTCTTTCTGCGCTGGATGGTGCGCTCCTTTCGGCGTATGTTCAATCGCAAACCAGCCGCTGTCCCACTCACCTGACAGTAGGCTGGATATGTGCGCATCCTTCTGTTTAGTGGTAAGGGCGGCGTCGGCAAGACCAGCGTAGCGGCCGCTACGGGCGTGCGCTTGGCCGAAAGCGGGAAACGCACCCTCATCCTCAGCGTTGATCCGGCACACAGTCTGGCCGATGCCTTCGATCTGGGAGGAGCGCTGTTCCACAACAAAACAGCCGTTCCCCTGCCCCTCGCTGAACGCCTGGCCATTCAGGAAGTAAACATCAATCACGAGTTCAAGCAATATTGGGGCGCTATTTCGACCTACATCACTTCGGTGCTGCGCAAAACCGGACTGGAGAGCGTAGAGGCCGACGAGATGGCGATTTTTCCCGGCATGGAAGAGCTGAGCGCCATGATGTACGTGAATCAGTACCGCAAGAGCAGCGAGTACGATGTCGTGGTGCTCGATTGCGCGCCGACCGCGGAGTCGCTCCGATTTGTTAGCCTTCCCACCACGCTCGACTGGTACATGAAGCACATCTTTGGCTTTCAGCGAAGCATGCTCAAAGCCGTGCGTCCGATCGCTAATCGGATTGCGCCGATGGAGTTGCCGCCCGACAGCTACTTCCGGAATGTCCAGGACATTTTCCAGAAGATTGAAGGGATTGATCTGATTCTCGAAGATCCTGCTGTGACCAGCGTGCGGCTTGTGACGAATCCGGAGAGAATGGTGCTGCGCGAGACGCAGCGCGCCTTCGTCTATTTCTCGTTATACGGCCTGACGGTCGACCGCATCATCGTCAACCGCGTTCTGCCGGCAGATGTCGAAAATGGATTTTTTGCCAGTTGGCGCGAGTCGCAGCAGCAAACGTTGCAGGAAATGGGACAGTACTTCGCGCCGGTCCCCGTACAGTCGGTACCAATGTTTCAGCGAGAGGTCCTCGGCTACGAACGGCTGCGAGAATTCGCGGCCAGCCTTTATTCGACTGACGAAGATCCGGCTGCCGCATCGCGTTCAGAGACGCCATTCTCATTCGGGCGCGAGGGCGATCACTACGAAGTCCGGCTTGACCTGCCATTTGCCGAAAAGGGTGAGGTGGGCCTGTTCAAGAAAGACGATGAATTGGTGGTGGAGATCGGCACCGTTCGGCGTCATGTGGGCCTGCCAACAACCATGACCGGACTGAGTCCAGTAAAAGCGCGTCTGGAAGGGCGTAAGCTGATAGTGGAGATGCGATAGCAGGCTATGAGTGAATCAGCGGGAACAACAGGCACCGGAAATCCGAACAAGGCACACATCGACTGGTTTTGCGATTGGGTCCGGCAGGGTGCTGAACGGACGGCCGAGATGCTGACACCTCCGGAATCCGCCTCACGCCATTTTCGAGAGGCGCGTATCGAGTTCCTGCGCGGCATGCGAGACCTGATCGACCGGCGTATCGACCGGCTCTCACGCAACGACAGCAGCAAGGGAACGCGCGTCGTCGTCGAGTAGTCTCCTGACCTCTGAATTCCGGCTTGTCGTTGCCCTCATCTCCTGTATTCTGACTCCTGGGCTTCATGATCGAAACCGGACTACAGGGGAAGGTTGTCATTGTCACGGGCGCGGCAAACGGAATCGGGAAAGCGACTGCAGAATGCTTCGCGGCGGAAGGTTGCCGGGTGGCGTCGTGGGACGTCAAAGACGGCACCGCTGAACAGAACGGCGTTTTTCAGGCGGTCAATGTCACCGATCCGGCTTCGATCGCCGCGGCGCTTGACGAGCTGATCAACCGCTGGGGCAAGCCTTACATCCTGGTAAACAACGCCGGCATTCTGCGAGATGGGCAACTCGTGAAGTACAAAGAAGGCGCGGTTGCAAGTGTACTGAGCGACGAGCAGTTCGATGCAGTGATCTCGGTCAACCTGAAAGGCGTTTTCAACTGCGCGCGCGCTATTGCGCCACAAATGATTGCGGGCGGCGGCGGTGTCATCCTCAACGCGTCGAGTGTCGTTGGACTCTACGGGAATTTCGGGCAGACGAACTATATTGCCGCGAAAGCCGGCGTGATCGGGATGACGAAGGTATGGGCTCGCGAACTCGGCAAGTATCGCATTCGGGTAAACGCGGTGGCGCCTGGTTTCATCGCCACCGAAATGGTTCGCGCCATGCCAGAGAAAATTCTCGGAAGCATGCAGGAGCACACTCCGATCGGCCGACTAGGCCAGCCTGACGACGTCGCGAACGCCTATCTGTGGCTGGCATCGGATGCGGCGTCATTCATTACTGGAACGGTGCTCAGCGTGGACGGCGGAGTGGTTACCGGCACGTAAGCGCGCTGTGGCCCTGCCTAGATTTGCGAAAAGCTGGTGGGGTTGAGGACCAGGTTACTGATGTTCGAGACGATCGACTCGTAACTGAATTTTGCCGACGTCGAAAGTTTCTTCCACTCGGGATCTGCGCCGAATGCCTTCCACTTGGCATTCATCTCCGCGAGATCGGGGAAGCTCAGCATGTAAGTCAGATTCGGAAGCCGTGGGCCGATTAAGGTGTCGCCGTAAAACACGGACCAGAAACCCGCACGCTCAAATACACCGTACTCACCGCTATTGAACATTTCGACTTTCACGCGGTGATCATGATGGGACGGGCTCTCGTAGGTGCGCAACTGAAAGACGCGCGCGCCATGCTGCGCAGTAACCGGTGGAAGAGTCAGCTTCGGATAACCGCTGAACGCCGCCATCAGGGAACTCTCCACCCGCTCGTAGGCTGGCTCTTTGGCCGGCGCTTCCAGAAACGCGCGACCTGCGCGCTGATACTCCTCATCATCCGCCAGGCGGAATTCTGCGCTGACGAGCGTCTCGAGCGAATCACTCGGGATCAATAGGTAGAGCGCCGGTGTCTCGGGCCCAAGATACAAGTCGAACGCTCCGATCGGCTTCATGCCGAGCCGGTTCAGTGCCGGAATGAGCGCGTCAGCCACGTAACTACTCGCCAGCTTCTGCTGTGGCCCGGAAATCAGGTGATAGCGTCGCAGTTCATAGAACTGTCGTGCGGGAGCGTCGGCGCCTGTTGCTTTGATTGCAGCCGCGGCAGTCCCGGCCAGAGCGGTTGTCAGAAAGCGTCTTCGTTGCATGCGGGAAGTTCCCAGTGTATGCAATCGAGTCACGGCATTATTGGCAGCGGCCCAAGAGGTTCACTCGCTCGCGAGGCAAGCCACGCTTTGCGAAAGGCAAGCATAGGCGGCGTTACCGGCCGCCGAGCTTTCTCATACGTAACGAGTGTGAGCGCCGGATTCTCGCTCAACGTGACTTCCAGCGTTACCTTCCGAGAATCGCGCCGCTCGACCGTCAGCGGAATGCGATCACCTGGCTTATGCTCCTCCAAAAACCGATCTAGATCGCCAGCGTTTCTCAGTGCTTTACGGCCCCACTGCAAAACGCGATCGCCCGCATCGAGCCCCGCCTGATAAAGCGGCGAGCCACGCAGCGTCGGTCCGCTAATCGTCACCGCTTCGGCCGAGTATTCCAGACTTTCGGCGCCAAGCCAGGGCACTCCGGGATGTTGTTTTTCGAGCGTCAAGCCCGCCGCCGCAAGCAGTCTTTCGTAAGGCATTGGCTCCAACCCTCGGATGTGATGTTCGAACACAGCATGCGCGAATTGCGGGTCGCCAACCGCCTCGCCCAGGCTTCGCTCCAGATCCTCCAGATCGTATGGCTTGTCGATATCGGGATGTTCGCGCCACATCACGCGCATCCAATCGTCAAGCGTTTTACCTTCGAACTGTTCGCGAATCGCGAGGTCGATTCCCAGCGCGAGTGCTTGCCCGTAGATGTAATACGAGATCAGGGTGTTTTGCCAATTGGTGGGATCTATGGATTTGGCTGCATCGACGAAGGGCGCCAGACGACTCATATCGACGGCACTGTGCACATTGCGTCCTGGCGCAGTGAGCACCTCATTCACCGCTCCTCCCATCCGGTGAGCGAAGTCGTCGAGCGAAGAGAAGCCGGCCCGAGCCAGCGCGAGAATACCGTAATAGTTGGTGAAGCCCTCGGCGAACCAGAGTTCCCCCGACATGTCGGCGCGCTCGAAATCAAAGGGCTCGAGTGAGCGCGGACGAATTCTCCTCACATTCCAGGAGTGGAAGAATTCGTGCGAGACCGCTTGCATCAGGTTCTGCGATCCATTCTTGAGATCGCGTGGACCGGAGATCACGGTCGAGTCACGATGTTCCATGCCATCGAACGACGCCCAAGGCAGGCAATCGATCAGGAAAGTGTAAGAACCTGTGTCGTATCTCGGCAAGCCCCCGAACAAGCCTGCTTCTTCGAGCACCACACGCCGACACATCTCGGCGAAAGCGGCAGCTTGGGCCTCGTTGCCGCCGCCGTGCAGTGCCAAACGAAAGGTAGCATCGCCAATCTTCCATTCGCGTTCGAGGTGCGCGCTCAGCTCCACTGGGCCGTCCATCATCTGTTCGAGATTCGGAGCGGACCATGTCCCGTCAGCTCCCGGCGCGAGCTCTGTGGCTACTCTCCAATTTGAACCGGCGGGAATGTTGAAGTGCAGGGTATAGGGGGCGGCCTCGAACCCGCGTGCCCAAATCAGCGTTGCCGGAGGATTCAGGTGCGCATGCGTGGTATCAATGCCGGCATACGTGCCATCCACTCGATCTCCGTACAGCGTGTATTCAAGAACGACTGTTCCATGATGTCCGGTGATGGTCCACCCGTAGGGATCAGGCCGCTCGATCGCAAGCGTTGCGCCGTGCTCATCGATGGCGCGTACGCCGGACACATTTTTCGCGAATTCGTGCAGGGCGTAGCGGCCGGGTGACGAGCGGCTCATGCGAACGGCAAGCGCGCCCTCCGGCACGCCTACGAAGGTGGCGCGGATGGAAGCCTCGTGGTGGGCGGCGTTTCCGAAACTCAGTTCGTAGCTGGTGGATTTTTGAGCGTGCAGGCCTGACGCCGTGAAAATGAGCAGGAACGCCGGGGCAAGAACACGGCTCACAGTTCCAACCGACCGGCGAAGAGCATATCCTTCAAGCGAAATTTTTTAGCCACCGTCAGAGATCCGAAGCGCGTCTCGAACTCAACTTCCTTGTCGTGCAAAGTCACACCTTCCGAGCGTGAAAAGAACACATAGAGCGTTCCGCTGGCGGAATCGATACGCGCGTTTTCGGCCCGCAAATCGGACTTCCCCCGAACGATTAAGCGCGAGTTCCGCATCACACCTTCCAGCATCTCTTCGGGATTTCGGGCTTCGCTGCTGCGGGGATCGGGCGGATTGTCGTTGCTGCTGCTTCCTTTGAGTTCGGGACTGCCGTACCGTCCGCCGGGCACCAGCCCCAACACTGCGACGACGTAATCCTTCGCGGCCTGATCGTTCGTGAATGGCATGTGGGCGTGTTGCCGCACCAGCGCCTCGCGAACGGGAAGTGCGCTCTCCCAGCGCACCGTGACGACCAGGGTGGGTGTTCCTTTGCGATTGACCCGGGCCACACCGCCATCCCAACGTCCGTCGGTCGCGGCATTATGCGGGCTTGGCATGCCCGGTTGCCCCACTGGCTTTACATCGATGCTGGGAGGATCCGGCGGCTCTTCGGTCGCTAGCGCAAACGACGCTCCCGCCGGCTGCGCCCACGGCGAATCGTTCAGGATTCGGGTGACATCGTCCGAGGTCCAATGAACCGCGTCAGCGTTCTTCCAGGGGATTGAAGCGGCCCACAAGGCTAAGGCAGAGATCCCCGCCAAACCCATCACTTTGGGGATGATCATCGTCGACCATAAAATGGAATTGAAAGGGCGGATCGCACGATTTCGCGTCTGTTTCGGCAACAAATCAATCGCTGTGCTCGTCCTTCAATTATAGTCGCCTGGTACCGATCGGAGCTCTACCCTGTCTGATGGCCGGAGTGACTGACTGAATGACCAGATCGCCCACCGTACGATTCCTGTTTGGGTTGCTTGTCACGCTTGGCGCCGTCACCGGTCTTTCTTCCTACTCGCTGTATCGCCTCCACGGATTACGCAAAATCGAGCTGAACATCATCGATCTGAATCGCCACGATTCGTTTCAACTGTTGCGTGTGCAGAACGACCTCAACGCCGTTGGCCTTAAACTCCGCGACATGTCGAACGACCTGGACAAGTCTGAGCTGGACGGCTACCGGCGCGAGTTCAGGAAAGTTAGCGCCGATCTCACGAGCGCCCTGCAATACGAGAGCCGCCTGACGCCGATGATCGGGGAGCGCACCCAGAAGTCTGAACTCGCACTGCGCCTGAATCAGTTCTGGCGGGATGCCGATAGGGTTTTTGCCGAGGCCGCTGCGGGACACGTTGCCATCGCGCGCGCGCTTGCCGCCCAGCGTCTCTCGCCCCAGCAGGCCGAGTTGTCCGAACGGGTTTCGGCTCTGCTCGAGCGCAACAATGCAGCCGAGGAGCAGGCGGATCAAAAGATCTCCGACATTTACGGCGGCGCCGAGAAGGATATTTACCTCTTCGTCTGTGTGACCATGCTCGGCATTGCCGCTACGAGCCTGTACCTGATCTACTGGAATCGCAAGTTTTTCTGGCAGCTCGAATCGCTCTCACATCAGCGCCGCGTGTTGGCCGCGCGCCTGATCAGCGTTCAAGAAGAAGTGCTGCGCTCGGTTTCGCGCGAACTTCACGACGAGTTTGGACAGATCCTCACCGCAGTCGGAGCGATGCTCGCGCGGGCCGAACGAAAAGGCATCCCGCCTGATTCCCCTTTGCGGACGGAACTCAGCGAGGTGCGTGAAATTACCCATGGAACGCTCGAGAAGATTCGCAGTCTCTCACAGATGCTGCATCCGGCCGTGATTGACGATTACGGGCTGGTGAAGGCGGTGGAGTGGTATACGGGCGTGTTCGAACGGCAAACCGGCATAGAAACCGCTGCTTTTATAAGCGGCGAAACGGTAAGCATCACCGGCCAGCACGCCATTCATAGTTTTCGGATCGTACAGGAAGCCCTGAATAACGCGGCCAAGCACTCGGGTACGTCCCGGGCAGAAGTGCGCATGGCCTTCGGAAACGGCACCCTGACGATCACGGTTCGAGATTTGGTCACGGCATGAAGCCTTCCAAGCAGCGCCGAGCGGGACTGGGCCTCATCGCCATGCAGGAGCGGGCTGAATTGCTCGGCGGCAAATTGCGAGTCGAGTCGGCCGAAGGCGGGACCACAATCAGTCTCGTCCTCCCTATCAAGTTAGAGCCGCCCGCGTCTCAAGAGAGAGCGGTCGAAAAAGGAGAAGAAGTCTTTGCACGACACAATGATTGACGAAATTACGGTGCTGCTGGCGGACGATCATAGCCTCGTCCGGCGCGGCTTCCGGCGCATCCTCGACGACGAAGACGGACTGCGCGTCATCGGTGAAGCGAGTAATGGCGTGGAGGCAATCCACATGGCGCAGGAACTGAAGCCCAAGGTTGTGGTAATGGATCTCTCTATGCCTGAGCTGGACGGGGTGCAGGCCACTAAGGAAATCGTTAAGCACCTGCCTGGTACGGAGGTGCTGGTCCTCAGCATGCACTCTGACGACAACTACGTTCGGAACGCTCTCGATGCGGGAGCGAAAGGATATCTCCTCAAAAACGCCATCGATGTCGATTTGGTGGGAGCGATTCGCTCGGTCGCCGAAGGTAAACGCTTCATCGGGCCCGGTGTGAAATACGTGGCCTACGAGCAGGACGATGAGCTCAAGCGCCTCACCGCACGGGAGAAACAGGTGCTCCAGCTCATTGCGCAAGGCAAGTCAAACAAAGACATTGCAAAGCTTCTCGAATTAAGCGTCAATACCGTCTCGGTCCATCGCGCCAACCTGATGGAGAAGATGAATATTCATCGAACGGCGGAGTTGGTGCTCTTTGCCATTCGCAAGGGCCTGATCGCCCCGCAGTGAGCTGATTCGTTATGGGCAGGCAGAGCGCCTGCCTCGCTACTGAACCTTTTTCGCTGATTTCGCTTCTACTGCAGCCTTCTTCTGTGCCTGCAGCTCTTTGGCCTTAGCGAACTTCTTCTGAAAACGGTCTACGCGGCCTTCGGTATCGATCAGTTTCTGCCGGCCAGTGAAAAACGGGTGACAACTGGAGCAGATTTCGACGCGCAGGTCGCCTCGATGCGTGGAGCGTGTTTGGAATTGCGATCCGCACGCGCAAACTACCTTGACTTCCTCGTAGGAGGGATGGATTCCGGCTTTCATTTCTTTGAGGGAAGACTCCATTATATATGACGCTCGAATGGCGTCAAAAGACGCAAAAGCCACGCGGACACGTCACTCTGGACGGGCCCGCGGGGCCTCTTTACATTACTCTAGCCACGTTACGCGCGACGGGCGGCCGGTCCACAGGAAGATCGGCCTCGTCACTGAACGAAACCTGAACGTACGAACGGCGACTCTAAGAGTCGGCCACCTCGCGCGTGGATTGTAAGCTACAGTCACTACCAGAATTCATTTCGACTGGACCACCTCCTTCCTCAGTGATGCTTCGATTATAGAGTCGAAGGGTCGGGCGCGTCAACGTCTGCTAACAAACTTTAGATCTATGGGCACCCTTGGAATGGGTTCTATGCGTACGCCGGCTCGGGCTCTTCGGCCGCACTGAAGTATACGCAGTCCGGATGGTGAAAGACCAATGCCGAGACGCTCGCTTCGGGCTCCATCATGAAGCCCTCCGTCAATTGCACGCCGATCTCTTCGGGGCGGAGCAGCTTCCACAGCTTCGCCTGGTCCTCCAGATTCGGACAAGCGGGATAGCCGAAGCTGTAGCGCTTCCCTCGATAGCGCGACGTGAAACGCTCCTGCATCGTCATGCCTGCGAGATCGGGAAAGCCCCACTCTTCGCGCAGCCGTCGATGCAGCCACTCGGCCGCCGCTTCCGCGGTCTCAATCGCGAGCGCCTGTAAAGCATGCGCCTCCAAATAATCGCCCCGCTCCTTCGCCTTCTGTGACGCCTCGAGTACACCCTCCCCGGCCGTGACGACAAAAAGCGCGATGTGGTCGCGGCTGCCATTCTGCGGATCGAGAACGTAGTCGCTCAAGCACAAGCCGTCGGACTTCGCCTGCCGACCGAAGCGGAAGCTCTCGAGCGGCGCCGATCCAGCGGGCGCAAACAGCTCGATGGCGTTCCCTGTGCGTTCCGCTTCGAAGAATTGCCAAACGCCGCGCACCTGCATGAAGGTCGCGGCCTTAGTCTTCACGTCCTCGACGAAGTGGTACAGTTCGAGCGCTTTCGGATCGCGCTCGGCCAGTAGCTTTTCAAAATTGCTCTTAAATCCCAGGTGACGGCCATAGAGCATGAACGGGTTGATGTAGCTCCAGACCTCTTGCAAATTCGGTATTGCTCGCGCGCGGCGCTCAAGATACGGAGCAGGTGGGATGGCCACGACCGCCTTGACCTTAGGACTCCGCTCTTCGCCCGAAGGAATCACTGGCCGTTCCCCTACCGCCTCATCTGCGGGCGGCAGTTCCGCGAAAATGTGCCGGTCAAGAATTTGATCGCGCATCCCGGGATCGGTGATTTCGTTCATCACCCGCAGGCCGCTCATCGCGTCCTTGGCGTAAAACGTGGGCGCCCCATAACTCGGCCCGATCTTGGTTTTGGTGAACTTTTCAGATAGTGCCGCACCGCCAACCAGAAGCGGAACGTGAATACCTGCATCTTTGAAATCGCCTGCCGTCGTCACCATCTGCTGGGCACTCTTCACCAACAGACCGGAGAGCCCGATGGCATCTGGCCGGTGCTTGTGAAATGCCTTGATCAATTCTTCCGGCGGAACTTTGATGCCGAGGTTCACCACCTCGAAACCGTTGTTGCTCAAAATGATCTCGACCAGATTTTTGCCGATGTCATGGACGTCACCCTTGACCGTCGCCAGCACGATTTTGCCGCGTGTCGAGGATTCGGATTTCTCCATGAACTGTTCGAGATGGCTGACCGCAGTTTTCATCGCCTCGGCCGATTGCAGCACTTCGGCCACAATCAACTCGTTGCGGTTGAACAGCCGCCCAACTTCGCTCATCCCTGCCATGAGCGGACCGTTGATGATATCGAGCGGCATCACTCCCTCGGCGCGCTTCCGCTCCAGATCGGCAATCAGCCCGTCCTTCGTTCCTTCGATGATGTAGTTCGCCAGACGCTCATCGAGCGGTAGATCAGCTGCCTGTTTTTTCTGGCGCGCCCCGGCTCCGCGGAAGTGCTCGGAAATAGCGGCAATATGGAACTGGTTGATGGCCACCTTCTGGTCGCGCGATTGCAGTGTCCATTCCGTTGGTGCGTTATGCAGCAGTTCAAAATTCGGGTGATCCGCCGGAACCTGCGCCGGAGGCGTGTTGAAGAGCAGCGCTTCCGCAAGCGCGCGTTCCTGCTCCGGAATCGACGCAAACCGCTCCAGCTTCTCGGCGTTGACAATCGCCAGGTCGAGTCCGGCCTTGGTGCAGTGATAGAGGAAGACGGAGTTGACGATCTCACGCGCGGCGGCGGGCAGTCCGAAGGAGATGTTCGAGATTCCGAGAACTGTCTTGACGTGCGGGATCTTCTGCTTGATGAGGTGGATTGATTCAATCGTCTCGACTGCGCCGCCAATGTAATTCTCGTCGCCAGTTGCGCAGGGGAAAACCAGCGGATCGATGATGATGTTCTCCGGAGCGACACCATACTTCCCGGTCAGCAGCTCGACCGAGCGCTCGGCCACGGCCAGCTTGCGTGCGCGGGTGAATGCCTGCGCCTGCACCGGATCCTCGTCGATACATCCCACCACCAAAGCCGCACCATACTCGCGCGCAACCGGACAGATGCACTCGAATTTCTCCTCGCCATCTTCCAGATTGATCGAATTGATGATGCTCTTACCCTGGCAATAACTGAGTGCGAGTTCGATCGACCGCGCGTCGGTGGTGTCGATCATGATCGGCGCTTTGGTCTTGCGGATCAGCTTTTCGTAAAACGGCGGGATGTCCTTAATCTCGTCACGATCGCTGGTCTGCAGGCACACGTCAATGACATGCGCACCGTTACGCACCTGCCGGCGCGCGATTTCGGTCGCCTCTTCCCACTTCTCCTCCGCCACCAGGTTCTTAAATAATCGTGAACCAATTACATTGGTTCGCTCACCCACGATGAGCGGCCGATTGCTATCCTCCGCCTCGACTGTTTCGATGCCCGAGAAGTACGTGCGGTGATCCGGCGCTTTGATCGCTCTCGGTTTCTTGCCGCTTGCCATCTGCGCAATCGCTCGAATGTGATCCGGGCGCGTACCGCAGCATCCGCCGACAATATTCAGCCAGACGTGATCGACGAACCGCTCAAGCTGCCGCGCCAACGTCTCGGGCGTTTCATGGTAGTGTCCTGTTTCCGAGTCAGGCAGACCCGCATTCGGGTAGCAAGAAACGCGCGTCGTCGCAAGCTCATGAAGCGAACGGATGTGATCGGTCATGAACTCGGGACCAGTGGCGCAGTTCAATCCCACGGCCAGCAGCTGCGCATGCGACACCGACGTGTAAAGGGCATCCGCTGTCTGGCCGCCGAGCATGGTGCCGGTAGCTTCAATGGTGCCCGAAACGATCACGGGCACCGCGTAACGGAGTTCTTTCCCCAGACGGTGAATTGCGAGCAGGCCGGCTTTGATGTTCCGCGTATCCTGACACGTTTCGAGCAGCAGAATATCTGCGCCGCCGTCGAGCAAGGCTCGCGCCTGTTCATGATAATTTTCGATGAGACCGGCAAAAGTCACGCCGCCCGTAACGCTGATCGCCTTGGTGGTCGGACCCATGGAGCCCGCTACGAAACGAACTCGCCCGGGCCGCGAAGCAGCATCGGCTTCCTGTCGCGCCAAACGCGCCGCGGCAAAATTGAGCTGGTAGGCTGTGTCAGCAAGCCCGTACTCGGCCAGCACGATTTGAGTGCCGCCGAAACTGTTGGTTTCGACAATGTCCGAACCGGCGTCAAAATAGGCGCGATGCACGTCCAGGATCACGTCCGGGCGGGTCAGGACCAGATGTTCATTGCAGCCTTCGAGCGCCGCGCCGCCGAAGTCGGCCGCTGTGAGATGCCGGTCCTGCAGCATCGTTCCCATGGCTCCGTCGAGCACGAGAACACGAGTAGCGAGCGCATTTTCGAGAGCCAGCCGGCGATCTTGACGGCTCTCCTGGGAGGAATCGGCCATGGGCAGGAGTCAATCCATTGTAACGGGCATTGAGCACAGCCCTACTGTGACTTGCGCCTCAACTTTCGGGAGGCACGGCTGCGCTGT
>JAVHMZ010535024.1:2961-13957 GCA_034782995.1 Amazona versicolor
CACGGCGTTGTCGTTAAGGCAAGTCACATAGGTGTTGGTGGAAGAAGGCGGGTCAAATAAAGCGAACGAACCTTTCGGACCTCGCGCGAAACCGTGGTAGAAACTGAACGGGCCGTTGACAACAAGGTAGGTTCCAACAATTTCGACGCCTGCATTGACTACCGCGGGCAGCGTTCCCGAACCGGCTCCGACGGTGAATGAAGCAAAAGCTCCGGCCGCATTCCGCGCAAATCCGGTGTAGTTCTGAAAGGAATCGAAGTAGCTACCTGTCACAAATCCCCCAGTGTCGATCGACTCGGGGAACGTTCCGGTCGAGCCGGGAGGATCGAAACTCAGGATGCCGCCCTTCGTTCCACGTATGAAGCCGTGAACGAGGCCGACGGAGTCTGTGTAATATCCGGTAATGATTCCGGCGGAGTTAATGGATCGGGGCGTTGTCCCCGTGCTTCCCGCGGGATCAAAAGTGGTAATCGCGCCGGCGGCGGTGCGGACAAAGCCGTGAAAGACGGAGTTCGCATCCACGTAATAACCGGTGGAATCACCGTTAGCGTTGATGCTGTAGGGTACCGTGCCCGTGCTTCCCGCGACTGCAAAGGTGGTGTAGGTTTGAGCCAGTGCGAGCGACGGAAGTCCGAACGCGGCGAGTATTGAGAGAGAGGAGAAAGGTTTGAGTGACATTAGAAGTGGATCCAGATTTTAGGGAATAGACGTCTACTTCGCGTTATGGATTTCGGATGAAGCCATGAGCGATGTCGCCGGCGTCCTTGTAGTAGCCAGTGACTGCTCCGCTCGCGTTGATCGCTTCGGGATACGTATCCGTGCTGCCGGGAGGATCAAACTCTAAAATAGCGCCTTGCGCCGAGCGAATGAAGCCGTGTGTGATCTGCGTAGCCGGATCAAGATAGGAACCCGTTGCTATCCCGTTAATGTTTAACCCCGTAAGATCCGTGTCGGGACTTCCCGCGACTTGGAATGTGGAGAAGGCACCCGCGGCGTTGCGGACGAAGCCGAAGTAGTTGTTGGTGCCAGTTACTAGATAGGATCCGCCCGTCGCGGCGTTGTCATTGAGACAAGTCACATAAGTGCTGCCGGAAGAAGGAGGATCGAACGTGGTAATGCCCCCTTTTGCGCCGCGCACAAATCCGTGATAGATGGTGAACGTGCCGGAAAGGGCGAGATACGATCCAGCGATAACTCCGTTCGTATTGATCGCTACCGGCAGCGTTCCCGTGCTGGCCGCGACATTAATAGCCGCGATCGTGCCGGCGGCGTTGCGCACAAATCCGTTAAAGCTACCGGCGGAATTCAAGTAGTTTCCGGTGATGATGCCGGCCGTGTCGATGGACTCGGGGAAAGTTCCGGTCGAGCCAGCAGGATCGAAGCTTTGAATTCCACCCCGGGCTCCGCGAACGAAGCCGTGAGTGACACCCGACGCATCTACGTAATAGCCGGTGATCACCCCGCCCGAGTTGATCGAGCGAGCGACAGTCGACGTGCTTCCTGCCGGGTCGAATGAAGTAATCGTTCCCGCGGCCGTGCGAACGAAGCCATGGAAAACCAGGTTGGCGTCGACCCAGTAGCCGGTGGTATCCCCATTAGAGTTGACTGCGTAGGGTACCGTGCCAACGCCGCCGTTGACCTGAAAAGTCGTATAAGTTTGGGCTAGGGCTAGCGAAGAGGCTCCAAGCAAGGCAAAGATTGTAAGAAATGAGAAACGTTTGTGTGACATCGCAGCACAAACTATATCACAGGGGATTTGTTTCGGAGCCGACAACTAAGGGCGGTAAACGGTAATAGTATGGAAGGCAAGAACCGCCATGCCTTTCCTCAAACGACGTCCAAAGTTCGGCCGGGTAACTCTGACTCTCGGGATCTTCGCGCTCCTGGCACCTGCATGCGCTCGCGCGCAAAATCCTACTGACCCTCAAGTCGATTGCGCGGATGCTTTCCGTCCGTATTCAACGAGCATTCCGCTAGTCGACCTGCTGCTGAATCCGGCAGCCAAAGCGGTTGTGGAGCGCGACGCGCCCGGCTATCTTGGCAAGTTGCCCGCGATGTTTTCTCAAACGACTGCGCCCACATTCGGCGCGATAATCACCATCCGCTTTATTGGCACGGAGTTTATCCCTGCGCCGGATGGCGTTCTGGATAAGTTAGATCGAGACCTCGCAGCCGTTCCCGTTAAGCGAGAAGACGCCGTGGCCCGGTGTGCGCGTTACGATCACACAGCCCCGGAAGTACCCGCGACTCTCGAGCATCCGGCGATTCTGATCTTCTCGAAGAGCAACGGCTTTCGCGATAGCCCTTCGGTGAACGCCGCATTAGCCGCGCTAAAAACAATTGCCGCGGAAGCGAAGTGGCATCCGTTTCTCACCGAAAACGCTGCGGTATTCAATGCCGAGGATCTCAAGAGGTTCGACGCGGTAGTTTGGAACAACGTGAGCGGCGACGTGTTGACTCTTCCGCAGCGAGCCGCGTTCAAAGATTACATCGAACGAGGCGGAGGATTTGCCGGCGTCCACGGCTCCGGTGGCGATCCCTACTGCGATTGGGACTGGTACGCGGATCGCCTCATCGGCGCGCGCTTCAAGGGTCACCCGCTTTCGCCGCCGTTTCAGGACGCGCAGCTTCGGGTTGAGGACCCCACCGATCCGATTGTGCGCGGACTGCCCGCGCAATGGACGATGAAGGATGAGTGGTATTCGTTCCGATCAAACCCGCGAGAAGGAGGGGCGCATGTGCTCCTCACGTTGAACGAGAACACTTACACGCCAGAGTTTCGCGGCAAGAGCTTACGCATGGGCGATCACCCGATAGCTTGGACACAGTGTCTTGGTAGCGGGCGCTCTTTTTACAGCGCTATTGGGCATGTGCCGGAAGCTTACAGCGACCCGAACGTCCACAAGCTGATGATGCAGGGGATCGCGTGGGCTGCGGGAGTGAAAAGCGGTGCTTGCGCGATCCAAACGGATCACTAGCCCGAAGACACCAGTCTGCGCTCAACGGGATCCCGCGAGAAGAAACGTGTCGCCGAGCGCGGAGGCATTATCATCGCCGCCGAACAGCAGCATAGCTCTGCGAGCCGGGTCATAGCTCATGTTCGCTGCATTGCGAGGCGTGGGCAGAGTGCCGGCTGGATTGAGTTCCGTCCAGTTCCTTCCATCCCAACCCCAAGTGTCTTGAAGGTTGTCCGAACAGCAAATTCCGACGGCGCCGCCAAACAGCAACACTTGCCCGACCGCTTCGTCATACGCGAGAGCCGGCCCGTTGCGCGGAGCGGGACTCCGCGCCGGAAAGTGCTGCTTCCAGTTGTAGCCATTCCAAGTCCACGTGTCGTTCAGCGGAGTCAGATTCGTGGTGACGCCACCGAAAAGCACGACGGTGCGAGTAACCTCGTCATAGACAAGCTGATTCATGGCTCGTCCGGCCGGATGCGAAGCGGGGTACAGCTCCGTCCACGTTTTGGCGATTCCATCCCACGCCCAGGTGTCATCGAAGCAGTTATCACCATTGGGCGAATTCGTTCCGCTGAAGAGCAAGACAGTCCGTGTTGCCGGGACGTAGACCATGTTGGACCAAGTGCGCGCCGGCGGAGAGACGGCTGGGAACTGCTGCGTCCAGTTATACCCGTCCCAGGTCCATGTGTCTCCGAACGCGGTGCCGTTTCCGACCGGAACTGTCGGAGCGCCTCCGAAAAGAACGACGTTTCTCGCCGCGCCGTCAAAGGCAATCGCCGACCCTTGGCGAGGTGCGGGTGAGTTCGCCGGGAATTTGGGGCGCCACGTTCCATTCCAGGTCCAGGTGTCTCCCAGCACCGAAGTTCCGTCGGCGCCTCCGAAGAGGATCACAGATCGCGTGAATGCATCGTAAGTAATTCCCGAAGCAGCGCGGGCCGACGGCGAGATGCCGTAACCGGCCGAGACCCAGTCAACTTGTTGCGCCATCGCGAAGGGCGCGAGACAAAAAATCTTGTAGAACGGTATAGAGCGCCGGAGGAGCATGCGCCATCTATCTTACTATCGCGATCGCGTCCTAACTTACTGTCGCGATCGCGTCCAGGGCGTCAGCACGGCGTAGCTTGGCACGGCGGTCGGGTGAATTTTGCGCTGGCGGATCAATCGCCTGGAGATGAGGTGCGCGACCGCGATCTGCACCGAACGCTTGGAGATGCCGGTGGACTCGGCGAGCGCGGCATGGCTAACGGCAAACCGATCGCGACCCGCGCCGTGCGTGCTGCGGTAGAGCTGCAAGTAAACCAGAAAAGCCGAAGGTGTGCGGCTATGCTCGACGAGGTCGCGCATCAAGGTGTCAATCAGGTACGGATCACAATACACTTATAGTAATTGCTACTATAGCAGGCGATTCACAGCAGACGCTTGGATCGGTTGCATCCGCGTCCGCGTTTTCATACTCTGTCGTTATGATCAAGCGAATTAAATTCCTGGGCATTCCGGTGAGCGATCAGGAACGCGCGCTAAAGTTTTATACCGAGAAACTCGGTTTTCGAGTTTTGACGGACCAGCCGATGGGGGAACAACGCTGGATCGAGCTGACCGTCCCTGGCGCAGAAACAGGGATCGTGTTGTTTACACCGCCGGGACAGCAGGACCGCATCGGCACATTCGTGAACACCTCCTGGGAAGTGGAGAAGGTCGAAGCGGCGTACGAGGAGTTGCGGGGAAAAGGCGTGGAGTTCGCCAAACCGCCAGAGAAACAACACTGGGGCACGTTCGCCATCATGCGCGATTCCGAGGGCAACCAAATTGTCCTGTCTTCCCGTTAGGTGCGGGAAGAAGTCATAGAATGCGGTAATGAACGAACCGGAACGTCAATCCCGCGCGGCCTTTGAAGTAACAGGGCTGTTCGCGCGAACAAACAACAATCGCGAAATGGCGGGTGCTGACGGCCGGATCGGGCCGCTGTGGGGTGCGTTCTCGCAGTTGCCTCAGCAAGCATTGAGCGGCTCAGACGCGGAAGAAACTTACGCGGTCTACACCAATTACGAAAGCGACTTCCAGGGCGACTACGACATCGTTATTGGAAAGAAGACGGGCGAAAGCGCGGCGGCTCCTCCGGAGATGCGTCGTGTTTCGATCCCGGCCGCGACGTATTTTGTATTCCGGGCGGCGGACCGCTCGCCTGATGCCATTGTTGGCGCGTGGAAGTCGGTTTACGACTACTTCGGTTCACCCGAAGCGCCGACGCGCGCTTACATCGCGGACTTCGAAGAGTACGGCGCGGGCGGCGTGCGCCTTTGGGTGGGCGTAAAGGCCCCGGTCTAATGCACAGTTAAGGCGCTGGGCAGCACGGCCTGCTGGGCGCTGGTGATTACCAGGATCGGCGAGGGTTGCGCCGGAGCCGAGGGCGAAGCCGTTGCGGTTACCGTAAGCAAAGTCGGGCCGACAACATTCATACCGCTAAACGTTACACCAGGAATCGGGCTGATCGTGGTCATGCCGGCAGTGAAGCTCGTGTTCACGCCCGTGATGGCGATCGATTCGCTTCCGCCAAGCGGAAGGGTGTTCGGGCTGATTTGCGTGATCATCGGCGTGTTTGCAGGCAGCAGCAGATTGAGCAGCGCCCGCAGCAGGAGCACCGATGCCTGTCCGCGCGTCACGACCGCCGACGGGCAGAACAAGCTTGGTGCGCAGCCGGTTGTGATCTGATCTTCCGCTAAACGCTGAATATAAGAATAGGCGAAATAAGTCGCAGATACATCGGTGAAGTACGGCGAGCCGGGGTATTGGAAGACTGTGGTGGCACCGAGACGTCCTCGAATCAGGAAGACGGCGAGTTGGTCGCGAGTGATCTGACTACTCGGACAGAAAATGGCAGGTCCGCAGCCCGTTGTGATTCCCAGTTCAAAAAGCTTTTGGATCCATTGGAATCCGAATGCGCCGACGGGAACGTCGCTGAAGTAAGGTATGGTCGAGTAACTGAAGTCGTCGTTGCCGTAGATGGACCGCACAATAAACACGGCCATTTGCGCGCGAGTGAGATTGGCAGACGGGCAGAACTGGTTTGGCCCGCATCCGGCAGTGATGCCGCGCTCGGCCATGATGTTAACTGCGTCGAAGTAATAGTCGGACGGATGGACGTCGGTAAAGGTCTGCGGGGTAAAATCCTGCAGCAAGGGAAGAGTTGCGCCGGCTATGGATAGTGAGCCGGTCCGGTCCACGCCCGTCGTATTTGAGCCAAATGTCACCGACACGGATGCGGGTCCGACTCCACTGGCCGGGTTCACGGTGAGCCAGGGAACGCTGGAAAAGCTGGACCACGCGCAACTGGAGGGTCCGGAGATGGTCACGAACTGGGTGCCGCCGTTCACGTCCGTGGCCAGCGAGGCCGGGGAAACAGTGAGCGAGCAGCCTCCTTGCTCGAGCACCTGAAGGGTTTGACCCGCCAGCACGACGGTAGCATTCACGGCAGCGCCGCCGGTGTTGTCTCCCAGCGTGACCGTTACCGATCCGGTTCCGGTGCCGCTGTTGGGAGTGACACTGATCAAGGGTGAGTTCGAGGTCGCGGTCCAACTGCAAGACGGGGCGTTGGCTGCAATGGTCCGAGTGATGCTGCCGCCGCCGTCCGGAAAGATCAGCGCGTCGGGCGATACGGTGAAAGCACAAGGAGTGCCGGCGCCTTCGGTGACGTTGATAGTGACTCCGCCCACGGTCACGGTCCCACTTTCAGGCGTAATGTTAGTGTTGAAGGCGGCGTTAAGCACCACCGAACCGTTGCCGACGCCCGTGCCCGCGCTGAACGTGAGCCATGGAAGCGTGGACACCGCGGTCCAGGTGCATTGGGGATAAGTCGAAATAATATTCAGCGTTTGCGAGCCGCCGTTGCTGGGGAAATTAACCGAGTTGGGCGTCACAAAGAACGCGCAGCCCGTTACGCCCCCTTCGCTAATCGGGATTACCTGCCCGGCGACGTTGATGCTGCCATAAAGGAAGACAACGCTCGGATTAGGTGCGACTGTCACTGTGAGCGTAGCCGTTCCGGTGCCGCTGAGCGGCGACACGCCAATCCACGGGCTGTTGGACGATGCCGAGAATGTGCATGTCGAATCCGGCGCTTTCAACTGCAACGTTCCGGTTCCGCCGGCGTTGCCGAAAGTCAGAGTGGTGGGCGTGATGGTGTAGGCGCACGAGCCGATGGACGCCTGGGTGACGTTGAGAGTGAATCCGGCGACAACCACGACGCCGGTGCGGTCCATGGTGCCTCCCCAAATCGGCGCAACAAAGGTGATGGTGCCGTTACCCGAGCCAACGGTAGTGTTGGGCGTCAGGAAACTAGGGACGATTGACGCGTTCCAAGCGCACGATGGTGCCGTGGCGGCAACGGCTACGGTAATCGCACCGCCTCCGGCCGGATAGTTCAGGGACGGTGGGGCGACGGCGAAGGAGCAGATTCCCGACGTTCCGGCTTCGATTAGCGGAATAGACTGCCCGGCGATCGTGAGCGTGGAAGTAAGAGCGGCACTCGCCAGGTTAGGAGGTACGGTGACCGTCACCGTTCCATTGCCTGTTCCCGAGGTTGGGTTTAAGGAGACGAATGTTTGGTCTGCAGTTGCCGTCCAAGAGCAACTCGGAGCGCTGGCAGTAACGGTTAGCGTCGTGCTGCCGCCGCTGGAGGGAAAGGACGCGAATGGAGTAACGGTGAAGGCGCACAGTATCGCGCCAGACTCGTTTACCGGGATTATGTACCCGGCTACTGTGACACTGCCCGTTAATGGCGTGCTACTGGCGTTTGCCGTCGCTGTTACTGTGACGGAACCGCTGCCGGTAGCTCCACCTGAGCCGAGAACCAGGAACGACGAGGAGGTTGTCGCAGTCCAACTGCAGGCCGGGTCGGAAGACGTGACGATTAGAGTCTGGACGCCGCCGCTTGCGGGGAAGCTCAACGTCCCGGGAGAAACGGTGAAGTTGCAGTTGGCCGGTCCCGCTTGGCTCACGGGAATTACAATGCCAGCTACGGTGACATTTCCGGAGAGTGTGCCGCCGGTCGGGTTTTGCAAGGTAGTCACGGTGAGAGTGCCGTCACCCGTGCCGCCTGTTGCGCTGAGTTGGATAAGTGGCTGGTCCGCCGATGCGGTCCACGCGCAACCGGGAAGATTACCGGGATTACCCGTGATAGTCAGAATTTGCGCTCCGCCCGCGTACGGAAAAGTCAGTGAACTTGGACTGACGATGTAATTGCAGGTGCTTCCCGTAGGATTGCTCGAGATAGTTCCGGAAGAAAAGGCGTAAGTGGTTCCGCTATTCGAGTCTGAAATCGTGAGGGTATCGGATGGCGTAAGCGGCGTGATTGCGATTGGCTCGGGCGAGAGGCTGGAGACGCTGGGAACGGCGATCGTGGAGGAGACGTTCAGCGTCAGTAGTTGATGAATGGTGCCGTTCACGGCAATGTTATTACTGGGATCGTTCGGACCAACATAGTTCAGCGTGACGGTGGCCGAACCGGATGTCGTGATGCCATTCGAATCGTCGACGTTGATGGTCGTTGAGTACTGGTTGCTCGTACCGGCGATCGGCGTCTGCCCAGTCATCAGCGTGTTGGTGACGGTAAGCGTAGTCCCCGCTAATTTCAGACCGTCGGGTCCGGAAACCACCGTTAAAATGCCAGTTGTGGTGTAAGTGATGGTGGTCTGGGCCAGAGCCGCCGGTACGCAGGCGCACACCGAAAGCAGAACAGGAAGGATAGATGGCGAAATTTTCACGTCAAAGTTCCCGGAAGAGTGAAGATGGAACGGTTCTTGATCATTCTACTCCGTTGAGCCGCCGAGATTTGCAAAGAATCCGCAAACGGGGATACGAGGCGGGGGAACTTATCGGTTTGGGATGATTCTCGGAAACTCCAGATATGCTTATTCGGGAAGAGTAGGCCGGATTTACTAAGCAGTTTGGTAGGGGCGGATGCGATCCGCTATTTTCGCGCCATGCGCGTCCTCAGCGATTTCCAGATGATATTTGGCTTGGAGATTCATCCAGAATCGAGGCGTCGTTCCAAAGTATCTCGCGAGCCGCAGAGCCGTGTCAGCGGTGATCGCCCGCTCACAACGGATTAGTTCGTTTACGAACGAAATTGGCACTCCCAGGTCCGTCGCAAGACGGTGAGAAGCCAAGCCAAGTGGCTTGAGAAAATCCTCGCTTAGAGTCTCCCCTGGGTGAATCGGTGCCACGCTTTCATCCAGTTTTCCTAATATTTCATAAAAGGAGCAGCGCCTAACGAACAGTGGGCGGCGCAATGGCCGCGAGCGGATCGATAGCCGGAGTTGCCGATCCCGGTGCCGCGGGAAGCGCGGGCACGGCGTCGCTTTGGTGGATGATGCACAGCCGCTGGGGTTCGGAACCCGCGATAAAGTAATCGGTTTCGACCCAAGGGCAGAAGGTGGTCGGGCGCAGGCCGGTGGTGGGGTCGATCGCGGCGCGCACCACGCCGTCGGGCGGGTTGAACGGTTGGGCATCACGATAAGGCCGGTAGTGCGCCGCTTCCTTCATAAACTCCGTCCAGATCGGCAAAGCCGAGTGGGCGCCTTCGAGCCCGAGTTCGGTGTAGTCGTCAAATCCGACCCATACGACGCAAAGCAGTTGGGAAGTGAAACCGGCGAACCAGCCGTCGTGACTCGTTCCGGTTTTGCCGGCGGCGGGAAGAGTAAAGCCGCGAGAGCGCACACTGGCGGCGGTTCCGTATTTGAGCACATCGCCCAGCATGCTCACCATGAGAAAGTTGACGCGCGGATCGAGCACACGCTGCCCGGACACCCCTTGCTCGAAAACGGCTTGGCCCCCGCCGTCATAAATGCTGCGAACGGACACGGGCTGAATCATCACGCCACCATTGGCGAATACCGTATACGCGCGAGCGATCTCCAGCGGCGTGACCTGGTACGAGCCGAGCGCGACCGAGGGAGTCGGCTTGATGTCTTCGTTCATCCCGGCTTGCTTCGCCAGCGCGACCACCGCGTCGTAACCCACCATCTGGGCGACCTTGACTGCGGCGACATTCATGGATTTCGCCAGGGCGTTGCGGAAGGTGACGGTGCCGCCAAATTCGTTCTTGAAGTTTCCCGGCGTGTAGGTTTGTCCTTCGTAGGAAAAAGTGGTGGGGGCGTCGATCACCATCGATTCAGGGGTAAATGCGTGCTCGGCACCGTTGATCGCGGTGTTCATGGCGGCGGCATAAACCCAGGGTTTGAATACTGATCCGGGTGGGCGTTTGGCAAACACGCGGTCCAATTGGGATGCTGCGTAATCTCGGCCGCCAACAATCGCGCGGATGTAGCCGGTGTGCGGGTCAAGAGCAATTAAAGCGGCCTGCGCGTGGGCCGGTCTTCCATCCGCACCTTTAGCAGCTTGGGATACGTCGCGAACATCAGACACTGTAGACAAAATCCCCACACGGCCCCCTGGAGCGGTCCGCCAGACCTCCGGACTATTGCGAACATCATCCCAAAGCTGATGCCATTCCAAAAATGATAGAGCCATCCAGCGCCAATCGCTAGCGGATCGGTCTGAGGTCGCCCTGTCATCAACATCCCGAAAATCGGCAACGCTCCGAAGGGATTAAATTGAAATCTCAAAATTAGTTTGAGCAGCGGACGGCTCACGTCGTAAACGACAGTTCCATAGAACCCTCCGATCGCGCCGACTCGCAATGCGGTTGCGGCAAGCTGAAATCGCTGAAACAGGCGTCGATGGAGCGTGATCACAGCAATAAGAAAAAACACGCTGGGCATGACGACAAACGGAACGGTGAATGCCATCGGAAGCGGTCCGAAGGTGTGAGCGAGAATCGCCGCCCCAGATGTGCTTGCGAGCAGGAATCCGAGGAGCACCGAGTTCGAGAGGCTTAGCACCTTCCTGCAAAACGTCGGCGCTCTGAAGTACAAACATACGTACGGGTCGCTTCACGACCATTTGGTAAGAACCTACTCGATTCTGCGAAAGCGCGGATACGAGAATTCAGTGTGCTTAGGCGGCGGCCTGCACTCCATTCA
>JAVHMZ010535134.1:0-13953 GCA_034782995.1 Amazona versicolor
CTATTGGCATAAACTGCCATACATAAGATAATAACTTCCTATATTAAAATCTTTCATTAGGATAGTTAATTATGAATCTAGTTCAAAATAAATCAAACACTGATTTGGAAAATATTACGAATTAAGGTGCTCCCCAAAGTCTAGACCAAAAACTCAAAGAATTAAGATAGAATTGGGTTGATAACGCACAGAATTATTCAAACTTTTATCAGCTAAATAAACCTGTGCAGGGGTATGATAATCTAGCGACTGGTGCAGACGCTCATGATTATAAAACTCAAAATACTGCTTTAGATTCGTTCTTGCCTGGGTCACTGAGGCAAATTCTTTTAAATACACACATTCATACTTTACCGAACGCCACAGCCTTTCTACAAAGATATTATCCAAAGCTCGACGTCTTCCATCCATACTAACCGCAATGCCATGCTCAATCAGCGGAGTGGTGAAGCGTGGACTGGTAAACTGGCTACCTTGGTCAGTGTTAAATATCTCACAGCGTAGCCCCTTGCTTAGTAAACCTGCTACCGTATCAATGCAAAAATCTGCTTCAAGCGTAGTAGATAGTGCCCAGTCTAAAACATAACGGCTATACCAATCAATGACTGCCATCAAGTACACAAACCCCTTGTTCAAGCGAATATAAGTGATATCGGTGCTCCATACTTGATTACAGTGGAATATAGGTAGCCCTCGAAGCAAATATGGGTATATCTTGTTCTCAGGGTTTGCTTTGCTGGTATTGGGCGATTGATATATCGTGTCTAATCCCATGAGTCTGAGTAATCGCCTTACCCGTTTTACATTGACCGCATAGCCTTGTGTGCGTAAATAAGCGGTCATACGCCGAACCCCATAAAAGGGGGTCTTGGTGTATTGCTCATCAAGTAAGTGCATCAGCGTGATGTCTAGCGGGTCAATGGCGGTAGGTTGATAATACAGACTTGAGCGGTTAATCCCCAATAAGTCAAACTGCTTTCTTACACTAAAGCTGTCATCATCGCTATCGAGTAATGCCTTACGCTGGCTTAATGAAGCAACATGGACTTTTTTTTAAGCCAGTCTCGCTCTGCGATGGCTTGTCCTAACTGACGATGTAATTCATCAATGATGCTTTGTTGGTCAGGGGTCGTGCTTGGTTGTTTGCTGTCAAAGGCAGTAGGTATGATGGCTAGAGCTTGCTTCTTCCAGTTGTTAATTTGACTGCTGTGTACGGCATATTCTGTGGTAAGCTCGTTAATGGTTTTATGCTCTTTGATGGCTTCAATTGCCACTTTACTTTTAAATTCATTGCTATGACGTTTGCGAACTTTTGTCATTTCCTGCCTCGGTTAAGTTTCTATTCTTCTATCTTAACCTCTGGTCTAGTTTTTGGGGAGCATTATAGATTTTTATAAAATAACTGCTCCCGACCTTTCATTCGCTCGTTAAAGTCAGTTAGCCAGTTTTTATCTTTCTCTGATATCGCATTTTCGCTTATTAATAATAAAAAATAGAAGCAGATTTTATACATTTCTGCTTCTATTTGGGGTGTCTACAGTGTGGACAGGACACCACACTGTGGACAGGACAGCAGGACAAAACATATGGTCTTTATCATACTTCTGAATTTTCCGATTGGCTTAGATAATCATAAGCAAATTCAACTTCTGCCTTAAAAACAGGTATCATTTTTAAAAAATCTTCATCCTGCTTAATAGCTAAATATTCATTAGTTAAATCGTTACCTAAAAATTTTGCAATAATCAACATATAAATATAATCTGAACTATTTTTGTGTGACTTTTTAGAAATAAGATTATATAAATCCTCTTTTGATTTTACCTTGTTTATAAAAATATTTTTAATGATTTGATAAATAACATCATATGTAGGTTTAATTCTTTTAATATCACTAATTGCATAAATAAATTCAATCCAAGAATTAAATTTTTTATAATCATAACCATTTGAACCCAATAAATCACTCCAATCAGCTATGGATATAGCTGGTCTTGCAATCTTCTTTGTATCCAATTTCGGTAAGTTTTGTAATACCCGATATTCATTTTCAATTTCTAAAAAAATTAGCTCTAGACTTCTTTCACTAAAAGAAAAATTTAAATGAATTACTTTACCTTTTGTAAATTTAACATCAAAAATCAATATTCCAAAATTGGATATATATTTATATATGTTTTTATTTTTATTTGACTGAAAACCGTCATCAATCAAATTTTTACCAAAAATATCATAAATTTCATTAAAAACAATCTGTTTATCTAACATAATTTTTATCCTTTGGGTTTAGATACTATTGTCGTAATGCCCTGTGTGCTTCTACCAGCAAAACCATTAGGTGTATTTTTGCCATCAATGAAAGTACCTTTTCCTGCATCAATAATTCCATCTTTCATCCTTTGGTCAGCATTTCTCGAGGCACCATTACTTTTCACTTCTATATGGAATAACTTACCATCTCTTTTTCTACGTATAAGAGCATCCATATATCTTATATCTTTTTTCCCAGTTCCAGTCCTTACACTTACCTGTGTACCTAAAAGTTCAACTTTTTTATTTTTGGATAGTTTATCAGCAATAAGTTTTTCAAAATCTTTACCAGGTTGCAAATCACCTTCTTTAGGAGATAAAAATTTACCCTTGCTATCCCTAGGTTGTGTACAACTCAACCCCCGCGGGTCAATCCAACCAATCGGATTCGGGGCGTATTGGAAAACATTACTCCCACCTAAGAGCCCAATCGGGTCACGGCTAATAAACATCCCCACATCACTATCATAATAGCGGAAGCGGTTGTAATGCAACCCTGTTTCCGTATCTAAACATTGCCCCTGAAACTTAAAGGGTTGTAACTCATTCTCACTAACCGCCCAATTATCCACAAACTGCTGACGATACAACGAATCAAACGAACCACCCCACGCCCTATCATAGGACAGCCAAATGATATTACCACTTTCATCACTCAATTCCTGTGGTGTACCCAAATGATTTGTGTGGTAATGATAAATCTTAACCAAAGGCTGTTTCGCCTTTTCGATATCTGCTAACACATCTTCTGTCACAATACCCGAAGGCACATACCGCCTTACATAAGCCACACCCTCTTATGATGAAAAACCGCATTTTATAATAAGCTATGAAATGCGGTTTTAGTAATATTTTTATAGGATAAAGAAGACAACAACATTAGAGTTTTTAAAAATATTTATATGGATATATTTCATAAAGATTTGAATTTATTGAATTTATATATCTAATAAATTCTTCCTTTTCAAATTCAGAAGTTTCTCTGCTGTCTAACATCCCTTCTAATTGTCTATATAAATCACTCATAACTATAAAATCTTCAAAATTTATATTAAGATTAATGAAATCATTAATATCTTGATATTCTCCTAAATTATGGTCGTAAAATAAAATATCATTTGTTTTTTTATCAATAAACCATTCATCTCCTTGTCCACTTCTACCCATTATCCAAATTAATTCAGAAATATCATGATAGTTGTTTTGCAAATAGCTATTTTCGTTAATTGATTCTTCATAATCAAAAATTAAAATATCTGCTGTAAATTCTATTTCTTTAAAATTTACAAGAAAATTTTTATAATTCTCATCCGATACTAGTATTTTTGTAAGATTCTTAATTGGATGCTTTCTAGGTTCAATATTAAGTATTATTTCATTGTAAGTTTTTTTCAAAAACATAAATTTACTCCTTAATTTAAGTACAAGGTTTTTTATTTTTCATAGCAGTAGCATTATATTTACTAATACGTTCTTTTCTAGCAAGTTCTCTAAGTCTATCTTCTAAAAATTTCTTAGTATCTGCTTGAGACATATTCATACTCTCTGCTCTGTCTAATATTCCTTTCCAAGTTTTGTTCCAATTTTTTCCTGTTCTCGAAGAATTAGTATGAATACCTGGTTTTTTAGTATGAAATTTTTTTGGTAAGTTATAATAATATTTAGGATTATTTACATCAATTCCCGCAAGTTTATTAAATCTCGAAGCGTATTCCTCTGGAAAACCATGATGAATATCTGAATGAATATGTTTATCACCAACATAATTGTTCCAATTTTTTTGTAATGTTTTAGTAGGAGTTTTTGCAAGCCCAAAAGGGTCAAGCCAATCTATAGGATTTGGAGCATACTGAAATACATTAAACCCGCCTAATAATTCTATAGGGTCTCTTGAAATAAACATCCCCACATCAGAATCGTAGTATCTAAATCTATTATAATGCAAATGCGTTTCAACATCATAATATTGACCCTGAAACTTAATAGGTTGCAGACTATCTTGTGTTACTTTATAGTTTCCAACCGTTTGATTTTTATAGAAACAATCAAACTGACCGCCCCACGCTCTATCATAACTTAACCATACCACATCACCCGCTTGGGTTGTTAATTCTTGAGGCGTACCTAAATGATTCGTGTGATAATGATAGATTTTGATTTCAGCGAAGCCTTCTAAATACGCCTTTCTTTCGAAGTTTTCACGTTCCAAAGGATTATTACGATAATACTGCTCTCGATAATTGACCTGCTCATTAAAGTCATTGAGCCAGTTTTTATCCTTCTCCGATACCGCATTTTTCGCTAAATGTGGCTGTAACCAAACTACCCTAGCCACAGGCACAAAGCTATCTTGCTCATAAACGGTAGTAAACACATGGTCTTTACTAAACTCTTGAACCTGCCGATTCCCATCCCACAGCATCAGCATCGTCTCACGCTGGGTCTTAGCCGTCGTACTTAAATTCGACAAGCTCGTTGGGTGTTTTACCAACCGACCCTGCTGATTGAGCTTATTCGACACCTGCACTTGATTTGACTTGGCAATCCGCCGTCCAAACGCATCATAACAATAGCGTGTGGTCGTCGTCGTCACCGTCAAGCCCTGCTGATGAATCTGAATCGAGCGTTCTAACTCATTATTAGGGCTATAAAACAGTTGCAACGATTCCCTATAGCCGACAATGCTTTGACCTGACTGCTTTAACGGCTCACCCTGCCTATCAACAGGCGTAATCGTCTTGGTCTTAATCCGCCCATACCTATCATAGAAATAGCCCACCTGCTTACCCTGACTCACAAGCCTAGTCGGGCGTTTGGTCTTCTTATCAATGTCCTGTAAATTAGAAAGCGAAGCGGTCGCTTGACCATTCACCCCACTAGGGCTAATTGAACTGCCTAAACCAGTAGCACCATTCTCACTCTCCCCAGTCTCCTGTGCAGGCAATGGAATACGATTACTCGCAGGGTCAAACGCAAACAGCTCATTAATCCCCGTATTGTGCTGATAATCGGTTAGCCTATGCTGGACTAACCGCCCCACCTTATCATACTGATACTGATGATTGCGTTGATAATGGCTAACCCCACGACCACCCAACAGAGCCCCTGACTGACCTACCCTGTTACCGACAGTGGTATCACCTAACGGCTGACTTAATCGGGTTCTCCCCGACAAATGGGTCAGCTGACCCACCTTATCATAAGCATAATGTCGCTCAACCGTGATATGTTCCTCACTGCTGGCATACTGCTTAATCAGCCGTCCCATTGGGTCATAACCAAAGCTGGATAACAACGCACCCTGTTGCCGTGTCGCCTCTTGGTGCAGTCTATCAGTAGTACTGTGACGGATTTCATGCACATTGCCTAACTCATCGGTCAGGCTTTGGTTATACAAATGCCCTGAACCATAGTACAGCTGATTTAACGCCTTACCATCAGGCAGAATGGTCTTGGTGCGATTGCCTAACTCATCGTATTCATGGGTCAGGGTTTGAGCCAAGGTGTTGCCTTCATCACTCAGCTTGGCATGGCTGTGATGACGCAGTAGCGTTTCACTCACGATTTGCCCGACAGGGTCATACACCAGTCGGCTGGTGGCATCAGGGCTGACCGCTTTAATCAGCTGTCCTGCGAGGTCGTATTGGTATTTACTGGTGTGCCTACGGCGAGTGATGATAGGCTCACTTTGATAGCCTGTATCACTGACGGGCTGTCCAAAGGACATAAACACATGGCTGGTATCGGGTTCTTCTTCGATATAGTCGATACAGTGCTTGGCGGTGAGCTGTCCTATCAAGTCACGCTGTAGGTAGGTGTGACGTTGGTCAGTGCGGGATAGATTGGGGTTGTCGATTTGGTGAATCAGGTCACCGAGCTTGTCATATTGGTACTGGCTTTGGTAGTCGTCAAAGCGGGTCTCAGCGATGAGGTTATCGCCTTTGTCATAGCTGAATGTCCAGTCTTCGCCATTCTCATTGGTGAGAACGCTGAGTCTGCGGAGTGGGTCATACTGATAGCGTAGGGTGTGTCCTAGGGCATCAATGCGTTGTATGGGTCGGTTGTCGATGTCGTATTGGTATTGGGTGATTTGCCCTTTGGCATCGGTGTGGCGTAGCAGTCGCCCTGCGATGTCATGCTCGAGCTTGATAAAGCTACCATCTGGGTAGTCGATTTGTCGGATAAGCTCAAGATGGGGTTTGCTTGGGTCGTAGTGATATTGGGTTTGGTTGCCGTTGGCATCGGTGATATGGGTAAGTCGGGTACTGCCATCGGGTAGTGTTTGGTAATGGTAGTGGGTGGTGTAGCCACTACAGTCGGTTTGGGCGATAAGGTTGCCGTCGCTGTCGTATTGGTAATGGTAGCTTGAACCATTGGCTAGGGTGTGACGTATCAGGTTGCCGTCGCTGTCGTAGTCGTAGTGGCTGGTGTTGCCGTTGGCATCGGTGTAGCTGGCGACATCGCCTGTGCTGTTGTAGGTGAGGCGGTCGGTGTTGCCTAGGGGGTCAGTGATGGCGTTAAGCTGGTCTTTGTCGTAGTGGTATAAGTATTGGCGGTAGATAGGCAACCCTGTGTGCGGGTCAATGCCAAGTTTATGGGTAACCCGCCCGAGCTGTTTGCCGTGGTATTCAAGCTTGCTACGTCCCCCTTTGGGGTCACGTACTTCGATGAGGCGGCTAAGGTGGTCGTAGGTGAGTTTGGTGGTGTTGCCGAGCGGGTCGGTGTATTGGGTTAGGTAGTAGTAGTCATCGCTGATGTAATGGTGCTGTTTCTCAAGGGGTGTGCCAGGCTGTTCGATGACGGTGCTGTAGTGGTTGCCTTGTGCGTCGGTGTCGTAGATAAAGCGGTAGTGTTGCCCTGTGTTGAGCGTGTGGTCAATAACACGGGCGGTAGCTGGGTTATGGGTTTGATCGTAGCTGTAGTTGCCTTCTAGCCCTGTGAGGTAGCGTTGCCATGTGATGAGATGGTCGGTGTAGGCAAATTCTCTGACCAGCTGTCCTCGGTTGTGGACTTGGACAAGGTCGCCTTGGCTGTCGTAGTGGTAGTCGACCAGTAGGGTTTGCGGTTGGTCAATGTGCTGGACTTGCCAGAGTTTGGTGAGTCTGGGGTGGGTGTTAATGAGGCTAAATTCTAGGCGATAGCTGTGTTGGTTGCTGTCGGTGATGTATTCGGGTAGGTGTGCGAGTGGGCTGTTTAGGTCGTGGCTGTAGTGAAGCTGTAGGCTGTGTCCGTGTTTGTCGGTTTGTTTGCTGACTCGAACGATGGCATGGGTTTGACTGCGTTGGGTAACGGTTTGGTAGTGGATGGCGATGTTGTTATGCTGGTATATTGGGTCTGCGGTGAGCAGGGTGTCGGTTAGTTCAGTTGAAGCGGGGTCGCTACCGTCGGTTAGGCTGTTGGTGTTATTTGGTCGACTGGGGTCGTAGTCCCCTTGGTACAGGATAAAGTGCAAGGGTTCGTTATCACCAATGCGGGTGCCGCTGGTGGCATTGGCGAGGATAGGTTGTCCTGTGAGTAGGGTGTCTTTTTGGGCGTCGTCTAGGGGTGGTCGATAGAGGGTGATGTTTTCATATGGCTGGTAGGAACGTTGTCCTGGTTTTAGGTAGCTAAAGGGGATTTTACGCCCTGAGTTGTCGCTTAGGTAGATGGTGTCTTGTTGGGGGTGTAGTTCTAGGTATTGTTCGAGCCCTTGCACTTTCCAGCCTTGTCCAAACCAGCCTGTTTCAGGATTTTGACTGTTGTATAGCCGCTGTAGGTAAAAGGGTAGGTAGCCTTCTCCTTGGTAGTCTAACTCGTCCCCGCCCATGAGCACTTTCGCCCCTCGATAAGCATGCACGGGTGAGCCGAAGAAACTTATAACAGATTGTACATAACTCACTGCTCCTTCTACAGCATTTACAATTGCATGAGCTGCTAATAATCCACTTCCAATGTCACCCAATACGCAGGGTTTTACTTTACCCAATCTAGTGCCTTTTATCCATGCCCCTGCTTTGCTAAAACTATTGGCAAGCTTACCTCCCGCTGTAACCGCTTTAATACCTTTACCAAGTTTAGCGGCCGCCATGGCCCATTTACACCCAGGAATAGCTCCTGCCAATGACATGGCTGCCCCTACAGCATCGCCTTCTATGGCATAAATAGCCGCATCAGCCACAGAAGCTATGGTGCCAACAGGTGGGGGTAAAAAACTTAGTGCGCCTAATGCAAAATGGGCTAGCCCAGACATAACATCGCCTAAAGCTGTGTATTTACCAAAGGTGTTGGCTTTGTTGAGAGTACAGGGGTCACCTTTGCGGATTAGATGTTGACCTGTCACTAAAATAGTTTCTGAGCCTTTGGTTGGACGCACTTCATCACTAACTGTATCTGATTTAATACCACCACCCTGCCCAGGAAAATCCCCAATACAGTCAGGTTGATAGGTTTGGTTTAAAATGTAAACTTCTGAGTCATTAAATTTAACAGTAGGGGCAGTTTCTTCACTGTTACCAAGCATTCGCCAGACAGGATAGGGAATAGGTACACAATGTTTGAAAGGCGTGTAGTTAATCGACGGAAATGAGCACATTGCCATGAGCTTGTCTTGCCCTCGACCTCCTAGTGGATTACTCATGGTGCCTTTCTCTCATACGGTCTGATAATCTCTCCCTTACGGGTGAAGTATTGGGCTAATATTTCTGCTTGTTTTTTTCTATCGGCGGTTTCGAGTATCACCGTATTGGGGTCATATCCCCCTGCAATAATCCCTCGCCATACCATATTCACTTTTCGCTCATCAGGCTGAATAATCACTGTATCTAGCTTCATAGGTACTTCTGATTCAGGGTAGTCAGGATTATTAGAATTGGTTATTAAATAGGCAAGTATTTCAGGCAAATACAGCGTAAGCTTAATATTACTATTTTTATCAAGCTTAGCTGCAGGGGTATTAGGGTGGCATAAGTTAGTGAGCGTAATCCATTCATTACCCACTAAATTTTTAACCTGCTGGTCTGGATAGGCACAATTCCAAATTGCAAAATCAAAGCCTTCGGGGACTAACCGGTTATTTTCGATATAGTCTTTATCTATTTTACCCAAATAACGATGACGGTCAGGGTGACTTTTCGCTCGAATACCAAAGCCCGCTATCAGTTGGCTATGTACTTTATCATTTAGCACCCCTTTGCCCATGTCAGTCAAGTGCGTACCTTCTACCCTGTATTCTGGATAATGAATTTGTGGCAATGCTATTTGCGATGGCATGATAGCTTTATAATAGTCAGGCGTGAGATAACCTTTACCATAAGGATTATAATTGTCTTGACTAAAATACGCCAACCGCCCATGGGTGGAGTTAAGCTGAATGCCTTCGCGTACCGCTTCAGGAATTTGCTCGTCTTTATCAATTGACTGACTACACTTATCATTTTCCTCAATATACACATAGCCCCCAAAGCTTGAACTGGGATTTAGACTTATTTTATGCGGCAGAGGCTGATGCTTAATTAAATACCGTGTTCCTCCGCCTAGCCCTTCAGATTGAGCGATTGCATAACGCGGGCTTAAGATACTTAAGGTTTTATTGATAAGGACTTCACCTTTAACCTGCTGAATTTTTTTATGATGATGAGAATTTTGCTCTTTTAAAGAAGATTGAGCAAACAGATACTTATTCGCTGGAATAGGCTTCTCATACAATATTTTATCAGGCGTTTGTACCTCAATACCAGCAGTAAAGCTGTCATCACTCACTTTATACTCCGGGGTATAGGCATGACCAATAACAATCACATCACTGTTTGGCTTAAAATGGCATAAATCTGATTCCTGTAATACCCCACTCATCAAATCTGCTCTCTCCACCAGCACATCTTCCATGCACAAGGGGTCTTGCTCAGAACTAAGCTCTAATAAACCTGACTCATTCCAGCTAAAGGTTTGACGCATAACCACCACATGGAAATTTTGGTTGAGTTGGTCCACCCCTTCAAAGCTTAACGCAGGGTGTGAGCTATTATTAAAAAAATCCATACTTATGCCTTTAGTTAATATTCACATCTGGGGCAGAAATATGGACATTATTTGCTCCCCCAATTTCAATGGACGTACCACTGATTTGAATCGCTCCACTACTGTCCATTGATAACGTGGCAGCTCCCACTGATACCACAAATTTTGTGGCAGAAATGGTAAAGTTTTGCGTGGACATCGAAATAGCATTACCCGCACCCAATGTATAAGTAGTGGCAATACTGTGGCTATCGGTGTTGATATTGTGCTGTTGGGTTTGAGCTGATACGGTGCGAGAAGTAGCGACACTTTCAGTTTTACTATTAGAAGTCTCAGACTTACTGCTAGTTATAGAGACATTTTGGCTAGCAGTAATAGAAATGGTTTCGCTACCATTGACCGTTCTAGTACGAGCCCCTGTGGTAATGGTTTCTGTACCTGTCACCGTTTCGGTGCGAGTACCTGAAATAGTAATGGTCTCATTGGCTTGTACCGTTTCGCTACGATTACCTGTAATACCAATAGTTTCATTACCTGTCACATTTTCAGTTCGGTTGCCTGTGATGCTAATGGTTTCATTGCCCGTTACATCTTCTTTACGGTTGCCTTTAACGGTCACCGTCTCATCATTATCAATGGTGGTGGTACGGTCATGGTTCACCGTGCGGGTTTCATCGTGCTTCACCAAGCTGGTTAAATCTTTCTGGGCTTGAAAATTTACCAGCTCTGTTCCTGCCGTGTCATCAAACATCATTTCATTAAAGTTTGATAGCGGAGAGTTAAAGCTTTTACTCTTAATCCCTGATTTCTTAGCCGCCGCAGGAAAGCCCCATGGGGGTGGATTGGCACTGTTATACAATCGCCCGACCACAATCGGTCTATCACTGTCACCATTAATAAAGTCTACCAAGACTTCTTCCCCAATCCTTGGCGTGTTAATCGAGCCAAAGCTACCCCCTGCTGACCCTTGTATCACCCGTATCCAGTCAGAGCTCTTTTCATTCATGGGTCCATATCGGTCCCAATGGAACTGTAGTTTGATATCACCGTATTCGTTGGTATAGACTTCTTCGCCCGCAGGTCCTGTAATAATGGCGGCTTGGGTGCCCAGTACTTTGGGTTTTGGGGTGTCGGGTCTGGCTCGATACTGGTTGGCTTTAGGAATGGCGGTAAAGCTGATACGGTAGTAGGTTTGGTCATCCCCTGTGGTAAATCCTGCTTCTTGCAGTTCGTAGTGGGCAGTGGTGATAAGGTATTCGCTGTTAGCCGCTTGGTGCGGGTGGCGTTCTAGGGTAAAGGTGTAGCCTGGGGCGATGGTAAGTACATTGCCTGTGGCGTTGATTTGTTGGGTTCTGGCTTTGTAGTCGTCGGCTCTGACGGTTTTGTAGTGGTTGGCTTGTCCTGGCTCTTTAAAGTTGGTGTAAAAGTCGTAGTGTTCGGTGCTTTGTCCGCCAAGACTGTGGGTATTGCCGCTGGCGGTGAGTTTGGTCTTGGCTTTTTGGTAGTTGTAGTCGTTGACGTTGATTTGTTTGGTGCTAAGGTGGTCGGTTTGTTGCCAGCTGTCTAGGTAGGCTTGGTCAGGGGTGCCTGCACTGATGTTCTTTGAGTGGTAGGGGATGGTGGCTTTGCCTTGAATAGGAGAGTGTTGGGCGTTGTTGTCGGTAAGGATAAGGGTGTGATTGCCTGCACTGTGTTCAAAGTAGTAGTAGATGCCTTCTTGTTCAAATAGACGGTTGAGGTAGTTGTAGCTGGTTTCTTGGTATTGGATGCTGTGTCCGTAGTTGCGGTAACTGTTTTGGCATTTGTTTTGGTAGTTGATGCCCATTTCACCTAGGATGGTGGCGGCGATGTCGAGGATGTTTTTGTCAACAAAGACTCGGCTGTCGATGCGTTGGGTGAGATACCACAGGCTGGGTTGTACGGTGCAGGTGTAGAGGTGGTAGTCTAGTTCGTCGGGGTCTTGGCTTTGGTAGCCAAAGTCGGTGATGATGCCACTTAGGTGTCGGGTGGTGTCTTTGGTGTCTATGCTAACGGTCAGGGGTTGCCCGATGCCTGTACTGCCTAATAGGTTGGGGTCTTTGCTGGTGAGGATAAGTCGGTATTGGTAGAGTTGTGATAGCCCTTCGTCCCCGTCTAGGTTCTTGATGTCAAGTGCTTTGCCATACGGACTTTGTACGTGTAGGTTGCGTTCCATAAGGGATCCTTCGGGGTTGTTGATTTTATATAAAGGTAGCCGTGCTTAGCTTTCACCTACTACCTGGGTCTGATTAACCTAGTCTATAGGTAGTCGAACGTAAACTCACTGTCTTGGACATCAATGGCAATTTTTTGGATAGTTTTGCCTTCAACAATGTAGTTAAGCAGTTGTTTGCTGATACTGGGGAGTACAGTGTTGGTTAAAATAGCGTCTATCATCCGCCCCCCTGAATCGACTTCAGTACAACGTGCTACGATTAAGCTTGGCACAATGTCACTATAGCTTACCTCAATGTTGTGTGTGGCTTTTACCCGATTAACAATACGGTTGAGCTGCAAGCGTACAATTTTTTCTAGTGAGTTATCAGAGAGTGGGTAGTAAGGAATAACTTGAATTCGTCCCAATAATGCCGCTGGAAATACTTGTAGCAACGGCTTTCTTAATGCCTCTTTGATGGCATCAATATCCTCTGTTTTTTGTCCTTTATCACACATGTCCATAATTAAATCGGTACCGACATTGGTGGTGAGAATAATGATGGTGTTTTTAAAGTCAATATAACGCCCTTCACCATCTTCCATCCAGCCTTTATCAAACACCTGAAAGAATATTTCATGCACATCAGGGTGAGCCTTTTCCACCTCATCTAACAATACCACACTGTATGGCTTACGTCTTACGGCTTCGGTTAGTACCCCACCCTCGCCATAACCGACATAGCCTGGCGGTGCCCCTTTTAAGGTAGAAACTGTATGGGCTTCTTGATACTCACTCATGTTGATGGTAATAATATTCTGCTCACCGCCGTAGATGGCATCGGCCAATGCCAAGGCAGTTTCTGTTTTACCCACGCCTGAGGGTCCTGCTAACATAAACACACCAATGGGTTTATTGGGGTCATCCAGTCCTGCTCGAGCCGTTTGAATACGTTGTACGATGGCGTGGATACCATGGCTTTGGTCAATGATACGTTTTTCTAAGGTTTGGTCTAATTCAAGCACCGCCTTGAGTTCATCTTTCATCATTTTACCCACTGGAATACCTGTCCAGTCTGAGACCACGTCAGCAATGGCTCGGGCATCGACTAGTGGCATAATGAGCGGCTGGTCAGCTTGTAGCCTGGTAAGTTGTTGCACCAAGTCTTTTTGTTGATTGAGTAACGCCTCATCACTGCTGTCTTCTTGAATAATTTTTTCTCGAAGAGCTTTTAACTCAAGGGCTAAGGCTGATTCTTGCTCCCAGCGAGTTTCAAGTTCTGTAAGCTGGGTGGTGGTGGTTTCGATTTCTTGAGTGATAGTATCAATTCTATCTTGCTGGGGATAATCAAGCTTGGTCTCACGGGTTAAATTGGTAAGCTCTGTCTGTAATGCAAGAATTGTTTTTTGCAAGTGCTCAATACTGCTAGGGGTGCTAAATTGACTTAAGGCAACTCGGGCACAGGCCGTATCAAT
>JAVHMZ010535241.1:0-13951 GCA_034782995.1 Amazona versicolor
TGACTCGCGTCTGAAGCCTCAAGTTCCAGTACTCGAGACCGCTGACGATCGCCGGGCCGAGTGGGGCAAAGGTGTCGCAGCCCTTGGCACGCCACCATTGCAAGTCCTTGTTTTCGCCGCGCTGCCAGCCCCGGTCACTCACATCGTTCCCGCACGTCACCCCGAAAATCCCGGCTTCCGCTTCCTCCGGAGACACGGCGCGGAGGCGCTTGCCGATCACCACCACCAGTTCGCCTTCAAAGTGCACGTCCCTCGCTCCTTCGGGAATCACAATGTGCTCTTCCGTTGCAACGAGCGCCGACGGCGGTTTGTAAAAAAGCTCGGGAGCGTCGGGAGCTTTGCGTCCGCCCAAGTGGCTGCGATAGTTCAGTCCCACTCCCAAAATCTTCGTGGGCCGGCTCGGCGGAAAAAGGCGCACTGCCGTAAGCAAATGCTTGGTGCCCGCGCGTTTTGAGCCGCGGAACGGACTGCCGTCGAGCTCCCAAACCGCGTCACCTTCGACTTCGCCGTGCGCCGCTCGGCCGTCAATCTGAAACCGGATATAACGAGAATTCGCCAATTTTCAAAGCTACTACAACGCTGTTTCCCTTGCGTCGCAACACCCGTTCTTATGGGAGAATACGGGTGAGCGAAACGGGAACCGCACGCTCGTGCAGCATGGAAAAGTCGTCACAAAACATTCAGGACAGCTTCCTGAATAACGCGCGCAAAGAGAAGATGATCTTGACGATCTATCTGGTCGGCGGCGCGCGCCTGAACGGCCGCATCAAGAGTTTCGATAAGTACTCTCTGATTTTGGAAACCAATAATCAAGAGCATCTCGTTTTCAAGCACGCGATCTCCACGGTCGCCGCGAGCCGTCAGTCTCACGGCGGCGGCGCTCCACCGGCAGGAAACGCGGCTTCGGGCGATGCTCGTCATCCCGTGGCTGTGCCTTCGGCGACAGAAGACGCGCCGGAAAGTCCAGAGGGTTAGCCGCGGAACGCGCGATCCTCGTCGGATTCGAGCTGAAGTCCTCGGCTCGTCCGCAACAATCCGCATCGTCTCTGGCCGAACTGCGCGAATTGGCGGAAAGCGCCGGCGCCGAAGTGGCCGGCGAGATGATGCAAATCCGGCAAGCCGCCGATCCCGCTACCCTGATCGGACGCGGCAAAACGGAAGAGCTGCGCGCTCTCGCCGACGGCGCCGACGCCCGACTGATCCTGATCGACTTCGATCTGAGCCCCACGCAGCAGCGCAACCTTGAGAAACTCCTGGATCGTAAAGTCATTGACCGCACGCAGCTGATCCTCGACATCTTCGCCCTGCGCGCCCGCACACGTGAAGGAAGGCTGCAGGTCGAATTGGCCCAGCTGAATTACCTGCTCCCGCGCTTGAGCGGTCAGGGCGCTTCGATGTCCCGGTTGGGCGGCGGCATCGGAACCCGCGGTCCAGGCGAAACGAAACTCGAAACCGACCGCCGGAGGATTCATCGGCGGATCAAAAAGATCGAGGAAAGCATCGCAAAGGTGCGCGCCGGACGGGCCCTCCATCGCTCCCAGCGCAAAGCGGTTCCGCTGCCGACCCTGGCCCTGGTCGGCTACACCAACGCGGGCAAAAGCACCCTTTTTAATCGCCTCACCCGCGCGAATGTCCTGGCCGACCGCAAGATGTTCGCCACGCTCGATCCGACGGTTCGGAGTGTGCAGCTGCCCTCCCGCCGCAACGTGCTGCTGAGCGACACGGTGGGCTTTATCCGCAGCCTGCCCACGACGTTGGTCCACGCCTTCCGCGCCACGCTGGAAGAGGTTAGCGACGCCGCCGTGATTGTGCATGTCGTGGACGCATCCTCCGAAGGAGCCGCCGCGCAGACCGCCCAAGTAGCCCAAGTACTCGCCGAGATCGGCGCGTCCGAGACGCCGCAGATCCTGGTTCTCAACAAGGCGGACCGCCTGACGAACGACGAGGCTGGTGTCGATGTCCTTCGCCAGCGAATTCTGACCGAAGTCTCCGGCGCGGCGAAGACTCCGGCTGTTCTGGTCAGCGGATTGACAGGGCAAGGGATTCCGGAACTGCTTCAATTTATCGACGCGGCTGTTCCTTCCGAACTGACTGGCATCGAGCGCTTTCGCATTCCGGCCGGACAGGGCTCCGAAATCTCGCTGATACATCAGACGGGAAAAGTGGTCGATTTGGAGTATCATGACGATGTCTGTGATATCGAAGCGGCGGTGCCCGCCGGCGTCCGGGAAAGGCTGCTTCCATACCTGCTGGACCGTTCAGGCTAGCTGTGGAAAACATTGTGGGGAAGTCGTGATTGGTGGGAGGGAACGTGCGGTATATGCCCGCCGGGCGGACGCTCCCGGTACGACACGAGAGTACTGCTCCCCGCAACAAACAAAACCACTTAGTAATTGCGCTAAGAAATCGCGAATTCCCAAGCAATTCCTCGCGTTGCCGTCGCTCGCCGGCGGCGTTTTCCACAAAATGGCGGGTTCGGGCCGATGAACCTGCCCAATTTGTTGACGCTGCTCCGCATTTTCTTCGTGCCGCTCCTGGCCGCCGCTTTGGTCCAGGAACGGTTCGGGTTTTCGGTCGGGAACACGCGCGTTTCTAATGACCTTTTGGCGCTAGCAATTTTTCTGATTGCGGCCGCAACGGACTTGGTGGACGGGTACCTGGCCCGGCGCTGGGGGCAGGTCACGACCATCGGAACGTTGCTCGATCCCATTGCTGACAAATTGCTCGTTTCCGCGGCGCTGATCGCGCTGGTGCAGGTTCACGCGGTTCCCGGTTATTTGGTGATTCTGATTATCGGGCGCGAGTTCGCCGTGTCCGGGCTGCGCGCCATCGCGGCGGCGGAAGGCTACACCATTTCCGCGAGCGATCTGGGAAAGACGAAAATGATCGCGCAAGTGGTGGCCATTTCCTGCGTTCTCCTCGGATTGCATCATCCCGACTTTCAGCGGTATGGCGCGCTGAGTATGTGGGCCGTGGTGGTGTTTTCGCTGCTTTCGGCGATTCAATATTTCGGAAAATTCTGGAAACAGGTGGATGAGCGGGTCAAGCTGCGGCGCCGCAAAGAACTGATGCTGCAAGCCAAGCGGGAGAGGCTTGCCGCGCGGCGTCAAAAAGCCGGCACAGCGGGACTGGGCGTGCGGACCTGAGCGCCCGCGGCAGTCAGAACAACAGTTCTGATCTGGCCGGGAGGCCCGATCGGAGCGATGTCGTTTCCGTTAAGCTGAATCGCCAAAGCACCTGCATTTCCGGCGCGGACCGAAATTTCCGTGTCAGCGTCCACCGTGCGCGATTCTCCCGCGGCTAATGCTCCGGTAAAAACCGGCTGGCCGTCGGCCGCGATGCGGACCCAGCATGCGGCGGTCGCGGTGAGCGACACATGCACAGGGCTCGCCTTCGCCTCTGCTGGCTTAACATCCTCTGGCTTGGGCTCGGGCGCGTTTCCCGGTTCAGACGTCGACACCGGAGGAACCGGAACAGAAGCAGCCGGAACCGCCGCCGCAGAAACGGCCGACGTCTTCGTCGCGCCGCTCGCGCTTCCCGTTCGCGCCGGCGGCGCAGGAGCGGCCGTTTCCCGGTTCCGCAGATATTCATACCCGTAGTAGGCACCCGCGCACACTGCAAGCGTGAGAATAAAAGTGGTGAACGCGGAAAGGATGTTGCTGTCGAGAATTCCGCTGAGCTTAGAGTCGGAGACCCGCGGCGCGCGCGGAATAAAATTCGGCTTAGGAAGTGTGAACTGCGGGCCTTCGATCGACTGCTCCCGCTCGAACTGCTCCATCGCCGCGGCCGCGTCCAGATTCAACGCCTCCGCATACTGGCCCACGAACTTGCGGGCAAACACCATGCCCGGTAGTTGCTCAAAATCGTCCGATTCGATGGCCCGCAGCGCCCGCGAGCTCAGTTTGGTCACTCGCGCGATGTCCTCAAGCTCCAAGCCTTGCCGGACGCGCTCCTGCACAAGAGTACGGCCCACCGTGGGCATGCCAGAAAGAGTCTTCCCCGCGCACTATAATACGACAGAACGCACAAGGGTTAGTGGCTGAATCACATACAGCAGCACCGTGCTCCGTGATCGTGGTCAACTGGAACCGGCGCGAACTGCTCCGCGCCTGCCTCGCGTCTTTGACGAACCAGGCGGACGTTTCCGCCGAAATCATCGTGGTGGACAACGGATCTTCTGACGGCTCCGCGGAATTGGTGGAACGCGAATTTCCTCGGGCCCGCCTGATTCGCAACAGCTCGAACCGCGGTTTTTGCGCGGCGAATAATCAAGGAATTGCAGCCGCAAAAACCTCGTTCATCGCCCTGCTCAACAATGACGCGGAGGCCGACCCGCGATGGCTGGCCGAATTGCTCGCTGTGTTCGACCGCCGGCCGGACGTCGGCATGGCGGCCAGCAAGATTCTGGTGTGGGGCGATCCGCGCCGGATCGACAAAGCCGGTCATGTGATCTGGCCTGACGGGCAGAACCGCGGCCGCGGCACCGGCGCCTGGGACAACGGTCAGTTCGACCGCATGGAAGAGGTGCTGTGCCCGGACGGCTGCGCGGCCATGTACCGGAAAGAAATGCTGGATCGCATCGGCGGCTTCGACGAAGATTTTTTCGCATATGCCGACGACGCCGAGCTGGGCATCCGGGGCCGCATCGCCGGCTGGAACTGCCTCTACAATCCCCGCGCCGTTGTGCTGCACCATCGGGGCGCGACCCTGGGCGTGGCGAGCACGCGGCGCCTGGTACTGATCGAACGCAATCGCGTGCTGCTGGCGTTCAAGCTTTTTCCCTGGAGTCTGCTGTGGCTCAACGGCTATTACTATGCCCGGCGGCTCCTCGCTGGCGCTTTCGCCGCAGCACGGGGCGTGGGAGAAACGGCGCTATATCCGGGGCTTGCCGGCAAATGGAAAATGGCGCGATCGCTTGTGGCGGGCGATCTCCAGGCGCTGTGGCTCCTGCCGCGTATTCTCGGCAAGCGGCGCGCGGTGGACCGTATTCGCAAGCTGTCGCCGTCCGAAGTGAAAAAGCTCATCCTGTCGCACGCAATCACGCTCAGAGAGCTGGCCACGGAGGCGGCCGTCCGTTGAACCCGACGCGCGTGTCCTGTGTGCGCTGCGGGCAGACCGAAGCATCGGCCGTTCTCCAGGGGACCGACCGGCTCTATGGTGTCACGGCGGAAACCTTTCAGGTGGTGCGCTGCGACGCTTGCGGAATGCCGCGGCTCGATCCCCGCCCGGATGAGCGGTCGCTGCTCCGCTACTACCCCAGAAACTACTGGTTCGATCCGGACGAAAGCCGCGCTTCCCGCTGGGACGAACGTTACCGGCGTCTCGTGCTCGGTGACCATGTCCGGTTTGTTTCGCACGCGTATCGCGCGGTCATGGCAGAGAGCAGTCCCGCGCCGATCCTGGACATCGGCTGCGGAGGCGGACTCCTGGCGGGCATACTCCGCCAAAAGCGGTTGCCCGCGATCGGGCTGGATGTCTCCACCGAGGCGTGCCACCTCGCGTGGCACCGGCACCGCGTTCCGGCGGTCACCGGAAATCTTCTTCAACATCCGTTCCGAGCGGGCTCATTCGCGCTCGTCACCATGTTCCATCTCCTGGAGCACTTGCCCGATCCGTCTGCTTTCCTGGCAGTCGCGCGGCAACTGCTTCTCCCTCAAGGCCGCCTGATCGTCCAAGTGCCGAACGCGGACTCCTGGCAAGCCCGCGTTCTGGGCCGCCGCTGGAACGGGTGGGACATTCCGCGGCACCTGCAGCACTTCCGCGCCGCCGATCTTCAGGCGGTTCTACGCCGGTGCGGATTCGAAGTCGAGCGAATCAAACATTTTTCCTTGCGCGACAACCCCGCCGGTCTCGCCACCAGCCTTTGGCCCGCCTGGGACCCCATGGCGCGGCGCATTCGCGGCCTCCGCTCCGGCGCGCTCCATTGGACCGGCTACCTGGCCCTGGTCGCGGCGGCATTTCCCTTTGCCGCGCTCGAAGCTTTGTTCCGGCATGGTTCAACAGTGATGATGGAGGCCCGCAAGCGGTGACGCCCACGCAATTTCTGTCCCGCGCGCCCGCCCCGATCCGCCGCTGGGCCCTTCATTTCGAGTGCCTGATCGAAGACTCGCTCGGACGCTTCTCCCGCGAATTGGACCGTGGGGCGCGCGTGCTCGACGCTGGCGCCGGGGAAGGGCAGTACAAGCACCTGTTTCAGCAGCATCGATACGTCGGCGTCGATCTTGCCGTCGGCGACGCAAGGTGGAATTACAGCAACTTGGACGCGGTGGCGGATCTCGATCTGCTTCCATTCCGGTGCAACACCTTCGAGGCCGCGCTCAACGTGGTCACCTTGGAACATCTGAAACATCCCGAAACTGCCTTGGCCGAACTGGCCCGGGTGCTGAAGCCTAACGCGCCTCTGCTGCTGGTCGCCCCGCTCGAATGGGAGGTCCACCAGCATCCGCACGATTACTTCCGCTACACACAGTTTGGTTTGCAATTTCTGCTCGAACGAGCGGGTTTCAGCGCGCCGGAAGTGACCCCAGCTGGCGGCTACTTCCGCCTGCTCTCGCGCCGATTACTCAACGGCTTACAATTTTTTATGAGCGGCCCCCGCTGGATCTTGTTCGCTCCCGCGGCCGCGATTCTTGTCCCGCTTTCCGTGTTGCTGCCCTGCTTCGAGCGGTTCGACACGGACCGGAATTTCACTCTCGGATACCTATGCACCGCCCGCAAGCTGCCCTGAGCTTTGTTGCGATTCTCCTCTCGGGGTTGGCCGCCCATGCCGGCTCGTTCAGCGGAACCAAAGCGTTCCGCTGCACCGAGGAAGCAGTGAACAACGGAGCGCGCCCGTCCGGTTCGCCCGCCATCCACAATCTGCAAACGCAAATCGAAGCGGCGCTGAAGCGCACCGGCTGCAAGTTCGCGACGGATGACTTTCAGGTTTTAACTCCGGGCGGATACGTCCGCATGCGCAATATCCTGTGCACCTTCCCGGGTAAAACGGGAAGATCGATAGTCATCACCGGCCACTACGATACGAAACGCCTTCCCGGCTTTGTCGGGGCTAATGACGGCGGCTCTTCCACCGGTTTCCTTCTGGCTCTGGCCGACGCGCTGAGCGGCGCGCAGCGCACCGATGATGTGGTCCTGGTTTTCTTCGACGGCGAAGAAGCGGTGAAGCAGTGGACCAAAAGCGACAGCCTTTACGGAAGCCGACGGCTTGCCGCGGCTTGGAACAAAGACGGCACAGCTTCCAAGATCAAGGCGCTGATCAACGTGGACATGATCGGCGACAAAGATCTCGATTTGCTGTACGACGAAAACTCCGACAGCAAATTGCGCGACTTGGTCTGGGATTTGGGCGAGCGCCTCGGGTACGGCGCGCACTTCCCGCGCAACCGCTCCGCAATCGAAGACGACCACATTCCCTTCGCCCAAGCCGGCATTCCCGCGCTCGATTTGATCGACTTCAATTACGGACCGAGCAACGGATATTGGCATACCGCTCAAGACACGCTGGACAAGCTCAGCCCCAAGAGCTTCGACGTGGTTGGGACCGTGGTGCTCTCCGCCATTCGCAAGCTCGAGGGAATGCCCTGATCTGCGGCGGAATCGTGATCGATAAGCCGCGCGGGCGGACGTCGCATGACGTGGTCAATAAACTCAGGAGGCTTCTCCGCGAGCGCTCGATCGGCCATCTGGGCACGCTCGATCCGCTTGCAACCGGCGTGCTTCCCCTCCTGATCGGCCCGGCCACGCGGCTCGCGAAGTTCCACACCGATGCGGAGAAGGTCTATGAAGCGCGGGTGTGTTTCGGGTTCGCGACGGACACCTACGACTCCGAAGGAACGCCCGCCGCTGCGCCGGTCTCCGTGTCTTTGGACCCTGCAATCGTCGAGAGCTTGCTCGCTCCGTTTCACGGACCCATCCAGCAGACGCCCCCGCGCTTTTCGGCGAAGAAGATCGGAGGAACTCCCGCTTATAAGCTGGCCCGGCAAAACAAGGCGGTCGATCTCGCGCCCGTCGATGTCGAAGTGTTTAGTCTGCAAGTCCTGGAGATCGCGACGGACAGCGTCCTTCTGCGCATTCGTTGCAGCTCCGGCTTTTATGTGCGGTCGCTGGCGCACGACCTCGGCGCGGCCCTCGGATGCGGCGCGCATCTTTGCGATCTGAGGCGCACGCGCTCCGGGCCTTTTGTGATTGAGCAGGCCGTCACGCTGGAGGATCTCGAATCGCGCAGCGCGGCCGATCTCGACAACGCGGTAATCCCAGGCCGTGATCTCCTGCCCGACATCCCCCGCGTCACCGTGGACGACACTACGGCGGCGCGCATACGCTTGGGACGCAATTTTCATACGTCTCCGTTCCTGACTCCTTCCGAAGCGCCGCTGGTCAAAGCCGTCGGGGAACGCGGAGAGCTGGTCGCCGTGGCCGAGGCCGTGTTGCCGAATCTTTACCATCCCGCCGTCGTGATGCCCTGACCGCTCAGCGTTCGAGTGCTACGACGCGAACGCCGCGAGCTGAACAATCCGTTTCTGATACGCGTAACGGACCAGCTGCACTTTGTTGTGGATCCCGAGCTTGCGCATCAGGTTGAACTTATGCGCTTCCACAGTTTTAGCGCTGACGCCGAGAAGCTCGGCGCAGTTCCTTACCGAGTTTCCTTCGGCCAGCAGTTTCAACACTTCGTTTTCCCTGTTAGTCAAACCGGGGCCCTCTGCCACCGTTCCGTTCCGGCGGACTTTCCAGCCTTCCACGAACCGCGACAAAGCCGGCTCGGTGAGATACGTCCCTCCCCGCGCGACCAGCCGGATGGCTTCCACCAGTTCATCCGCGGCGGCGTCGCGGGAGAGAAATCCGGATGCGCCGGACTCCATGCAATCGAACAAGGTGCTTTCATCCTCGGTGACCGAAATAAATACTGACTTCGTCTCGGGCCGCGCCTGACAAAGCTGCTTTGCTCCGTCGATCCCGGTGCCACCGGATTCGAAAATCACGATATCAGCGGCGTTCTCCTCAACCACCCGCAGCGCCTCGGCGGCGAGACCGGTGACCCCGACTAAATGGAAATCCGGCTGGCTGTTCAGAAGACATTGAAGCGCCTGCCGAAACAACGGATGCGATAGCACAAGAGCGATGCGGATGGCGGTCACCAGTGTGTTCTCCTGCTGTTTCTTCGGAGGAAGCATGGTGAAACTTTAGGACGAAGCCGCGTGACGCGACGATACACTTCAAGCTGAGTATCATGTGCAACAATAATTTTGAGATGGCTCGCCGCGTAGAAATCAGGACGCCCTTCCCCACCCTCCTTGAAACCGCGAAGACACTGGGTGTCTCCAAGCACGATGCCCTGATGCTGTCGGAAATGGCCGAGCGTTCCGAAAAAACCGGCGTATACAGTTATCCGGGTGTTGATCGTGTTATCCGAGTTAGGAAGAAACAGCGATCAATGGAAGAGACCGCAAAGCCGCGCCCGAAGAGATCCGGGATCTCACCGCACGTGTAAGGCGTCGAAGCAAGCGGTCGCCTCTAGCAAAAAAAAGTTGATGGCTCAGGTCTATCCCAAGACTGCTTTCATCAACATACCGTACGATGACAAGTATAGCGACCTCTACTTGGCTTTTATCGCCGGGCTCGTTGCCTTCGGATTAGATCCTCGAGCGACACTGGAGATTTCAGGCGGCACTCGGCGACTCGACAGAATCTTTGATTTAATCACATCGTGCCAGTACTCGTTTCACGATCTTTCACGCGTTCAGATGGATCGACGACGCCCGAAGACGCCGCGCTTCAACATGGCATTCGAGCTCGGTCTTGTCCTTGGGTGGCATAAGTCTCAGCGGCGCAGTGATCACACGTGGTTTGTCTTTGAGACAATTGCACGCCGGATTTCCAAGTCACTCAGCGATCTTGACGGCACTGACGCCTATATTCATGACGGAAGACCTAAAGGAGTTTTCCGCGAATTGGGCAACGCGCTCGTGAGAAATGACGATCAGCCAACTGTTCTGCAAATGCGCTTTGTCTACAGGAACATCAAAGCGGCATCCCCTGTGATCGTGAAAAGATTCGGTGCGAAATCTCTTTTCGAGGCTCGCGTATTCCGGGAGCTAGTGGTCTTGGCGAGGAAATATTCGGATATAGCTCGCTCGACGCCCTAAATCTCGCTGATCACCGACTCCCCATCCCCGCCAGCTCCCTCCACACCAAACTCACCGGCAACCCCACCACATTCGAATAACTCCCCTCAATCCGCTCGATATACCGCGAGGCGATGCCTTGGATCGCGTACGCGCCCGCCTTGTCGTAAGGCTCGTCGGAATCGGCGCATGTCGCAATATCGGCGGCGCTCATCGCGACGAACCAGACGCTCGTGACGGCATGGCTCGTGCGCAGGCTGTCTCCGTGCCGCACGCAAATGCCGGTGATCACTTCGTGGCGCCCGCCGGAAAGCAGACTGAGCATCCGCACGGCATCCGCGCGGTCGGCGGGTTTCCCGAGGATCTCCGATGCAACGATCACCGCGGTGTCCGCCGCGAGCACGATTTCTCCCGGCGCGAGCGGAACAGCCAGAGCCTTGTCGCGCGCCACGCGTTCGACGTACGCGACCGGGTCCTCGCCGGGACGCGGTGTTTCATCCACATGGGCGGGGCGCATCGTGTGCGGCAGACCAGCCGCTAAGAGCAGTTCGCGGCGGCGCGGGCTCTGCGAAGCCAGAATTAAATTCATCTCATCGAGCTTCACACGGGCAGCCGCGGGCGTTCGTGGTCACAAACGTGCGATAAGCGACTGGGACAGGTCAATATGAGACGCTTGGTTCACGTCGGTTCCATCGCCATGGCAGTCTCGCTCGCGCTAGTTGGCGAGTGGGGCTGCAACAAAACAGGGACGCAACAGCCCGTTGCCCAAACTACGACTGACAACACTCAGCCGCCTGCAAACGGCGATCCCGCAAACGGGAATCTGGCCACTCCGGGCCAGGCAGATCAGACCGCCGCGCAGGTGCCTCCTCCGGCCGCCTATCCGCCCGCGCAGCAGCCAGCGCCCGCGGCACCGCGGCGAACAAAAGCACGCAGCGCTGGATCGGCAGCACCCGCCGAGACTTACCCCGCGCAAAATCCTCCCTATCCGCAAGAAGCGCAGTATCAGCAGCCCTATGACAGCGCCGAGCAATATAGCAATGCCCCGCAAAACGGCTACGACAATTCCTACGTGCCGGACGACCAGCCGCCGGTGTACGCTTCCGAGCCGCCGCCCCCGCTGCCCGTATATGAGCAGCCGCCGTGCCCCGGCGACAATTACATCTGGACTCCCGGAGCGTGGTCGTATGCCAGTTCCGGATATTACTGGACACCCGGAGCGTGGATCATCGCGCCCTTCGTAGGTGCGTTGTGGACGCCGCCCTACTGGGGATGGTTCGGCGGCCGCTACCGTTACCATCACGGCTATTGGGGTCCGCACATCGGATTCTACGGCGGCGTGGATTACGGCTTTGGATATACCGGCCGCGGTTTCTACGGGGGCTACTGGGACAACGGTGGCTTCCGCTATAACCGTTCGGTCACCAACATTAACACCACCGTGGTGAACAACGTCTATAACCGGACGGTAGTGAACAACGTGAACGTCACGCGCGTGAGCTACAACGGCGGAAGCGGGGGCGTGCAAGCACGGCCCACCCCGGCGGAGCTGGCCGTGGCCCATGAAACGCGCCTGCCGCCCGTGCCGGCGCAGGTGCAGCACACGCAACAGGCGGCGGCCAACCGCGCGCAGTTTGCATCGGCGAATCACGGGACCCCTCAGACTGTCGTCTCGGCGCGCCCGATCGCTACCACTTATCACGCTCCCGCTGCCACGGTGCAAGCCGCGCCGGTTCGTCCGCTGCCGATGGCGCCCGCGCGTCCCGCTGCCGTTCCTGCCGCTGCGCCTCCTGTCCGGACGGCCGCTCCTGGAACACCTGCGGTAGTGCGACCTCCAACTCCGGCGGCCGCTCCAGCGCGCGCTCCCGTTCAGCCCGCCGCTCGGCCCGCGCCACCCCCTTCATGCGCAGGCTGAAGGCGACGTTGTCGAGGCAGGTCAGGTGCGGGAACAGCGCGTAGCTCTGGAACATCATCGCCGTGCCGCGACGGGCCGGCGGGATGTCGGTGACGTTGCGTCCGCCGATCAGCACGTCGCCGTCGCTGACGCTCTCGTGCCCGGCGATCATGCGCAAGGTGGAGGTCTTACCGCAGCCCGACGGCCCAATCAGGCAGCAGTAGCTGCCGGAGTCGATGCGCAGGTCGATCGCGTCTACCGCGACGGTGGTGCCGTATCGCTTGGTCACGGCCACGAGCTCGACGCCGCCGTCAGTCATCGACCTCCGCTCTCCCCCAGCCGCCATCCGCACCGGGGCTGACGTAGCAATCGACATGCCACGCAATGCCGTCGCGCCGGCGCAGCGCTTGGGGGCGAGTTGCCGGACGCGCAATGTCTGCTAGCATGAGGACGTTCGCGCACGAACGAAAATAAGGGGAGTACGCCACCATGCGCCATGCCACTCCGCGCCTTGCCAGGCGCGTCGCCCTCCTCGCGGCGACCGCCCTGCTCTGCTTGTGGCAGCCGGTCACCTCGGCCCGGGCGGACGATGCGAAGCCGATCGAGGAGCAGACGGTCGACACGATGAATGCGCTGTTCGGCCCGCAGAAGCCGGGGCAGCGCGCGAACCACGCGAAAGGGCTTGTGGTGGAGGGCAGCTTCAGCGCCTCCGCCGGGGCCGCCGCGCTGAGCAAGGCGCCACACTTCCAGTCGGGTGTCACGGTTCCCGTGACGGTACGCTTTTCGGACGCGACCGGGGTGCCGAACCTGCCGGACGGAGACCCGAACGCGAACCCGCATGGCCTTGCCATCCGCTTCACGCTCCCCGACGGCTCGACCACCGACATCGTCTCCAATTCGCTGCACTTCTTCCCGGTCTCCACGATCGAGGAGTTCCACGACCTGCTGGAAGCGGTGAAGGCCAGCCCGCCGAGCGCGGCGGAGCCCACGGCGCTCGAGAAGTTTGCCCAAGCCCATCCGACGGTCGGCCCCGCCCTCGCGAGCTCCAGCACGCCGGCGAGCTGGGCGCGCGAAGAGTATTTCGGCATCGACGCCTTCGTGTTCACCAACGCGGCCGGCGAGGCGCACGCGACGCGCTATCACATCGTGCCGATCGCCGGGGTGGTCCACCTCACGGCCGAGGAGTCCGCGAAGAAGTCGCCGGACTATCTGTCCGACGACATGCGCGACGTGCTGGCCAAGGGCCCGGCCACGTTCCGCCTGCTGGCGCAGGTCGCGGAGAAGTCGGACCAGACCAAGGACCCTGCGATCGCCTGGCCGGCCAACCGGCGGGAGGTGGAACTGGGAACCATCACCCTCACCAAGGTCACGGCGGACCAGGATGAGGCGGCCAAGAGCCTGCTGTTCCTGCCGACCAGCCTCGCCGACGGGATCGAAACGTCCGACGATCCGCTGCCGGCCAGCCGTTCCGCCTCCTACGCCGTGTCGTTCTCGCGCCGCCAGTAACCTCTTGGGTGTTGCCGACCGGGCGGGTTACGGCGCCTCGCGCCGGCCGCCGTTCGTCGCGCACCAGCGCGTGCGGATCAGGCAGATCAGGCCGCCCCGGTCCGGCGCCGGTCGCGGCCTTGTCTTGGCGCTGCCCAACATTCACGGCCTCGACACCGACGTAATCCCGCTCGCGCGGCGCAGCTTGCAGGAATACGAAGTGCGGTCGGTTTGCCTCGATCTGGACCGCACGCAAGTGGCGGAGGGCCAGGTTTGGATCGACGCAGCGCGGCACCTCACCGACCAGATTCTCGCGTCGTCGATTGCCCGGCCGGCGGCGCTGGTCGGCTTCTCCATCGGCGGCTACCTCGGCTGGCTGATCGACCGGATGCTGGTGGGCGCGGGGCTGGACCCGACGCCGGTCGTCAACCTCGACGGCGGCGTGATG
>JAVHMZ010535351.1:0-13945 GCA_034782995.1 Amazona versicolor
GTGATCGTGGCATCGCGCGCAACCGACGGTGACGCCGAGGAACACGGCGCCGGTAGTGTCGACGTAGTCGGTGAGAGTCTGGACGCGGTTCACGTCTTGCTGGTCGGGATAGATGTCAAGATTCGGCGCGACGCAGTAGAAGCCGGTGCCGGTCCCGACGCTGGGGTCGGCGGGTGCGATTTCGTCGCCGGCGATTTGTTCCTTGATGAACGTGTTGTACGGCTTGTCGGAGTTGAAGGAATCGATGACGTAATCACGATAGCGCCAGGCGTCGGCGATATAGGCGTCCAGTTCGTAACCGGCGGTGTCGGCGTAGCGGACCAGGTCAAGCCAGAGGCGTCCCCATTTTTCTCCGTAGTGAGGAGAAGCGAGCAGGCGATCGATCAGCTTTTCGTAGGCATCGGGCGCGGGATCAGCGACAAACTGGCGCACTTCGGCAGCCGTGGGCGGAAGACCCGTGAGGTCGAATGTGGCGCGGCGGATCAGATCGGCGCGGGACGCTTCGGGCGCATGGGCCCACCGGCGCTCATTCAGCTTCGCGAAGATGAAAGCGTCGATCGCGTTGCGGATCCATGGATCGCGAGAGACGGGGAGGTTCGGGCGAATTGGTCTGCGAAAGGCCCACCAATCCGACTTGGGACGGTTCGCGGAGGTCGCGTTCGCTGGCCACGCGGCGCCGGATTCAATCCACTCGCTGAGAGCGGCGATATCGGCGGGCGGGAGCTGTTTGCCCGGAGGCATGTACGGCTGCGCTCCGTGCGAAACGAACTGGAACAGGCGGCTGTTGGCGGCGTCGCCAGGGACAATAGCGGCTCCGCGCGTTCCGCCTTTCAGAACGGCTTCGCGCCCATCGAGTCGGAGGCCGGACATCTGGGCCGACGCAGAATGGCAGGAGTAACAATTGGCGCTCAGGACGGCCACGGCCTTTTCCGGAACCGTTTGGGCGCAAAGGCCGGACGCTGCCAAACAAAGCGAGAAAGCGCCGCGGGGGAGCATCGAACCTCCTCCAGTTTACGGCAGTGCAGGCGAAGAGGGGGATCAGTAGAATAGTTCGGATTGACTACGCTCCATGCCGGTCCGGTGTCCGCCGTTTACGAGGCGGGCGGTTTGCGCTACCTGCGCGTGGGCCGGCAGGAAGTGCTGCGGCGGGTGATGGTGGCAGTAAGGGATCGCCATTGGGGGACGGTGCCACCGATAGTCACGGGCGGGAGCGTCGTCGCGCAGGAGCGGAATTTTGAGATTCGGTTTGAAGCGGCGCACGTGAGCGATGAAGTTGATTTCGCCTGGCGAGGACGGATTACCGGGAACGCGGATGGATCGATTCGCTTTGAAATGCAGGGTGCGCCAAGGAGGCGATTTCAGCGGAACCGCATCGGGATTTGCGTTCTTCATCCGATAGCCGAATGCGCTGGAAGCCCGTGCGTGATTGTACACGGCGACGGGACGCGGGAGAGGACCATTTTCCCGGGTTCGATCTCGCCACACCAGCCGTTCTTCGACGTGCGCTCGATCGCTCATTACGTCCGCGAGGACGTTTCCGCCGCCGTAAGCTTTTCGGGCGATTACTTCGAAACGGAGGACCAACGGAATTGGACCGATGCCTCGTTCAAGACTTACTCCACTCCGCTGTCACTGCCCTACCCCGTCGAGGTCGGCCCCGAAGATGTGGTGGAGCAAAGCATAGAGCTGTCAATTAGCGGGCCAGCCGAGCGATGGGCGCTCGAATCTGCCGAACCGCGAAACCTAATCCGAGTCAAGGCGGACTGCCGGGCAACGATGCCCCGGCTCAGTGTGTACCCGGCCGAGCGGGCGACGCCCTTCGCCGAGCTGAACCGCAACCGAAGCCGCGCAGGATTCTGGGGTATCGATGCGCGCGTCCATGCGGACGACGGGTGGACGATTGTGGAGAATCTCGCGGGGCAGGCGCCTACGGTACGCACAGCGCTACGATTTCTCGGGGATGTTCCGATCGAGATTGCCCCGGTGCTTGTGCCGCCGATTCGGGCGGCGAACGGATGGGTCGCAATCAGCGTTCGGGAGCTTGCGCTGGCGGGAGCGGCAACGGTGACTTACAGCGCGGACGTCGCGGTCCTTCGAGAACTGAGAGAGTTCCAGCCCGACTCGGTAATCGGGTGCGAATCGGACGCGCCGCTTTTGTACGATGCGGCGATTTTCAAGTCCGGCGAGAACGTGCGCGCCTGGGTGGCGAACTTTTCGCGTGTAGCTAAGACCATTCGCGTGGGCGATGCTTCCGCGGATGTCCCGCCGTTTGGGGTACGGACGGTCGCTCTGTGAACACGCTGATCCGTTGCCGGCAAATCACGAAGACGTACCCCGGTGTGCGCGCCCTGAACCAGGTAGATTTCGGCTTGCGCGCGGGCGAAGTGCACGCCTTGTGCGGGGAGAACGGAGCCGGCAAATCGACACTCATGCACGTTCTGGCGGGAGTGGTGCAGCCGGATTCGGGCTCGATCGAAATCGAGGGAGCAGGAGCGGTTCGCATCGCGGATGAGACCCACGCGCAGCGGCTTGGCATCGCCATGGTCTATCAGGAGCGCAGTCTTTTCGATCTCCTGAGCCTTGCCGAGAACCTGTTCGTGAACCGGCAGCCCACCGGCAAGACGGGCGCCATCGACTTCCCCGCGCTGCGCCGCCGGGCGAGCGAGCTGCTCGCGCAAGGGGACCTGCGCTACGACCCCGATCTAGCCGCCGGCAAGCTCTCGCCGGCTGAACAACAGATGCTGGAGATTGCGAAGGCGCTCGCAATCGACTCGAAGGTGTTCATCCTCGACGAACCAACCGCCGCGCTTACCCTTGCGGAGACCGCGACGCTTTTCGGAATTATTCGCAGGATGAAAAGCCGCGGCGTGGGCGTGATCTATATCAGCCATAGGCTGGAGGAAATCTTCGAGATCGCGGACCGCGTCACCGTGCTGAAGGACGGCGCCCTGCAGGGCACGTGGAATGTCGAGGACATCACGATCCACCGGCTGGTCGCGGCCATGGTGGGGCGCGAGCAGATTCGTGAGCGCGTTCCACACCAGCCGCGGGAACGCGCCGCGCCCAAGCTCGAAGTTCGGGGCATCTCGGACGACAAGTTGAAGGACGTCAGCTTCGAGGCCTCTGCCGGCGAGATCCTCGGGTTCGCCGGTTTGGCGGGCGCCGGCCGAACCGAGCTAGCTCTGGCGATCTTCGGCGCTCGCGAAGTGAAGAGCGGCCAAATCTCGATCGATGGACGCGTTGTAGAAATCCGGTCGCCGGCGGATGCCATGGCGGCGGGCATCGGCTATCTGCCGGAAGATCGAAAGGAGCAAGGGTTGTTTCTCGACATGAGCGTTGCCGAGAATATCGCGGCGGCAAGGCTCGATTTCTTCGGCGGGTGGCAAATTCGGGACGCGCAAGTGAGGCTGACGGCACGCCAATTTGTCGAGAAGATCCGGATTGCAGCCGCAAGCGAACGAACCGCGGTGGTGCAGTTGAGCGGCGGTAATCAGCAGAAAGTTTTGCTTTCGCGATGGCTGCTGCGCGAACCCGGCGTTGTGATTGTGGATGAGCCGACGCGCGGCGTCGATGTCGGAGCCAAAGCCGAAATTTACAGGATCTTGCGGGAGCTGGCGGACCGGGGTAAAGCGATTGTCGTTATCTCGTCGGACCTGCCGGAGGTGCTTGCGGTCGCAGATCGCATTCTGGTCATGCGGGAAGGACGGATTTCGGGAGAGTTGCCGGGCGCCACCGCTACGGAGGAAAGCGTCATGCGCTACGCGGCGACCAATTACCGGGAGCGATCCGTTCATTGAAGATCGAACGATTCCTCCGTCGCGAAGCTTTTCTCGCCGCGCTCATGATTGCGCTGGTGATCTTGAATTCGCTGCTCTTCCCTAATGTCTTCCCGACAGCCGGTAATCTCTCGGCCATCCTGCGCGGTCTCGCCTTCGACGGCATCATGGTTTGCGGAATGATGTTGCTGCTCATCGCAGGTACATTCGACCTATCAGTGGGCGGCACGTTTTCCATGGCGGGCATCGTGGCAGGCTGGCTAATGAAAACGCGCGGCGTGCCGGTGCCGCTGGCGGTCTTGGGCGGCATCGCGGCCGGTTTTGCGGCGGGCATGCTGAACGGATTGATTGTGGCCCGCGCCAAGGTAAACGCGCTGATTGCCACTCTTGGAACGATGGGCATCTATCGCGGCGTCGCTGTACTGCTGGGCGGACCGGGCATCACCTTCCTGCCCGCTTCCTTTTCACGTCCCGGCCAGGCGGTCCTTCTGGGATTGCAGGGTCCTGTGTGGTTGATGATCGCCGTCGCGGTTCTCTTTCACTTTCTCCTTGAACGAACGCGGCTGTTCCGCCAGTTCTATTACATCGGCAACAACGCGAAAGCCGCGCGGCTCTCGGGAATCGATGTCGGAAGAATGCAGGTTCTTGCATTCACGCTAATGGGTCTGCTGGCCGGCGCCGCGGGAATCGCGTTCGCTTCGCGCGTTGGCACCAGTGTTTCGGTTTCGGGCGACGGGGCGGAGCTGCGCATCATCACCGCCGCGATTCTGGGTGGCGCGAGCCTCAACGGCGGAAAAGGTACAATTTGGGGCGGGCTGATCGGTGTCGCATTTGTGGCTCTGATTAACAACGCGCTGATCATCGGGTCGATCTCCGCATATTGGCAAAGCATCATCACCGGCATCGTGCTGGTGCTCGCGGTGGCGCTCGATCGTTTTACCAGAACCGTATAGGGGTTGAACATGGCATCCAAGATTTCACGCCGAAAAGCGCTGCTAGCCGGCGCGTCCGCAACGTTGGCGGGCTGCGGTTCGGGGCGTCAGGAGCAGGCCGCCCGCATGTCCCCGGCCGGAGCGGCGGGCCGCAAACCGGTATCGCCCGGCGAAGAATACGTCTGGATTTCGGCAAATTCCAATCTGCCGTTATTCGTGGCGCATGATCATCCGGCGCTGCTTCAGGCGGGAAAGGAGCTCGGCGTCAAAACCACCATCGCGGGTCCAAACACCATCGATATTCCGGGCCTGGTGAGCACGGTCGAACAGACCGCCTCCCGCCGCCCGGCAGGAATCATGGTGGTCGGATGGGATCCCTCGGCCTTGGTTCCCGCCATCAACGCCACAGTCGAAAGCGGCGTGCCCGTGGTCTGCGTGGATGCGGACGTCCCCGCAAGCAAACGCCTCGCTTTCATCGGCACCGATTGGTTCGAAATCTGCGTCCGCCAGGGCCAGGCCATGTTGCGCGCGCTCAGCGGCCGCAAGGGACGCGTCGCGATGCTCGGGCTGATCGAACAGTACATCGACCAGCAAGCCTTCGCTGGGTTCCGCTCCGTAATCGCGCCGGCAGGACTCATGCTGATGGAGCCGCAGCAAGACAAGGGCAACCAGAGCGAAGCCTCTCGTGTCGCATCCGCTCTGGTGCAAGCGCATACCGATCTGGTCGGCATGGCCGGCTTCGACTCCGAGAGCGGCGCGGGTATCGGCCAAGCCATTAAGGAGTCGGGCAAGGTCGGACAAATCCTCGGAACCTGCGTCGATTCCGAGCCGCAGCAGCTCCAATTCATCAAAGATGGAACTCTGACTGCCTCGGTCGGCCAAAAGCGCGCCCTCTTCACGTACCAGGGCGTGAAAGCGCTTTTCGATGTGGTCCACAACAGCATAAAATTCAGCGCGAACGATTTGAAGGCAGGCATATCGCCCATTCCGGTGTATTACAACACCGGCACGTTCATCGTCGATCGCGGCAACGTCGATCTCCTCCTGGGTGCCTGACATGCGAGTTTTGGCCGGCATCATTCTTTGCTTCTTCGCTGCTACTGCCGCTGAGCGACCCAAGCCGCTTCCCAAGCTCACCGTCAGCCCAAACCACCGGTTCATCATGACGGACAGCGGCAAGCCGTTCTTCTATCTGGCCGATACCGCCTGGGAGCTGTTCCACCGCCTCAACCGGGAAGAAGCCGCGGAGTATCTGGACACGCGCGCCTCCCTGGGCTACACGGTTATCCAAGCTGTCGCGCTCGCTGAGCTCGATGGCCTTACGGACCCGAACGCGTACGGCAAACTTCCCCTGCTCGCGAAGGACCCGACCAAACCGGATATAACGCCTGGCGCCAACCCGAAAAAGTCGAACGAGTACGATTACTGGGATCACGTCGAATACATCGTCGATGAAGCCAATCGCCGCGGCATCTATATTGGGCTGCTCCCCACTTGGGCGCGTTGGGTCGTGAAGAACCCGCGCGCCGATGAAACCATCTTCACGCCGGCTTCGGCCCAGACTTACGGCGAATTTCTCGGAAAGCGCTTCGGTAAGAAGGGCATGATTTGGATCCTGGGAGGCGACCGCACGGGCGAAGGCGTGGAAGAAATCTGGCGCGCCATGGCCCGCGGAATTGCCATCGGGGTCTCCGGCAAGGAGGACTACGACGCCGTATTCATGGGCTTTCATCCTCGCGGCGGAGGAACTTCATCTACCTGGTTTCACAACGACCCCTGGCTCGACGTGAATATGCAGCAGACCGGGCACGGCCTGGCCGACACCGTCCAGTCGTGGGCCAAGATCGCCGCGGACTACAATCTGACCCCGCCCAAGCCTGTGATCGATGCCGAGCCGCTCTATGAAGATCATCCCCTCGCGTTTCGCTCGAAGCAAAACGGCTACAGCTTCGATGCGCATGTTCGCCAACGGGCTTATTGGGATCTCTTCTCCGGCTCCTGCGGTCATACGTACGGTAATCACGCGGTCTGGCAAATGTACGCGCCGGAACGCAAGCCGGTCAATGGTCCGCTGATGTACTGGTATGAAGCCATCCATCGCCCCGGTGCGGGCGAGATGCGGCACGTCCGCGCGCTGATCGAATCGAGACCGGTTCTCTCGCGCGTTCCTGACCAGGCGCTCGTGGTCGATGCGCTCTCCGGAGCCGACCACATCGCCGCCACCCGCGGCGATGACTACGCGTTCATCTACGATGCGCAAGGCCGGCCCTTCACCGCCGCGCTCGGCAAGATCTCGGGCGATCGCGTGAAATGCTGGTGGTTCGATCCACGCAGCGGCGACACGCAATCGGCTGGAGAGTTCGAGAATCGCGGGACCCATGAGTTTACGGCGCCCTCCGAGGGCTTCGGCAGCGATTGGGTTCTCATCCTGGATGACGCGGCCAAAGGCTATGCTCCACCCGCTCCGCCCCGGCGATTAGTGAGATGATGCAGGGCATCGACATGACGGGCTCTTCCAGGCGTGATTTTTTAGGGGCTGCAGCCGCTAGTCTAGTTGCCCAGTCCGCCCGCGGGCAACCCTCGGGAAAGCGCCGCAACATCGTCTTCATCCTGACGGATGACCATCGCTACGATGCCTTTGGCTTCATGCACCCGCAGCCGTGGCTGCGCACTCCCCATCTCGACCGCTTGGCTAACGACGGGGCGCATCTCAAGAATGCATTCGTCACCACGGCTCTCTGCTCGCCCAGCCGCGCCAGCATATTGACCGGCGTTTACGCGCACCGCCACCACATCGTGGACAACAACACCGCCATCCCGGCGGGCACGCGCTTCTTCCCCCAACTGTTGCAGACCGCCGGTTACAAAACCGGGTTCATCAGCAAGTGGCACATGGGGAACGCGGGCGACGACCCGCAACCCGGATTCGACAAATGGGTGAGTTTCCGCGGGCAAGGAACCTATCTGCCGAGCAAGAACGGCCTGAATGTGGACGGCAAACACGTCCCGCAGAAAGGCTACATCACCGACGAGCTGACCGATCATGCGCTCGAATGGCTCGATACCGTTCCCAAAGACCAGCCGTACTTCCTCTATCTCTCGCACAAGGCCGTTCATTCCGATTTTGTCCCCGCGGAGCGCCACAAGGGCATGTACGCGAAGGAAAAGTTCCAGCCTCCGAAGACCATAGCGGAATCGGGAGAGAACGCGCAGCATCGTCCCATGTGGGTCCAAAACCAGCGGAATAGCTGGCATGGCGTCGACTTTCCGTACCACTCGGATCTGAACATCGCGGAATACTACGAGCGCTACGTCGAAACGCTGATGGGCGTTGACGATAGCGTCGCGCGCGTGCTGGACGCTCTTCGCAAGCGCGGGCAACTCGACTCGACCTTGGTCATCTACATGGGCGACAACGGATTCGCCTTCGGCGAGCATGGGTTGATCGACAAACGCACTGCCTACGAGGAATCCATGCGCGTTCCCATGCTGGCCCGGTGCCCCGAGCTATTTTCAGGCGGGAAAACTATCGATCACATGGTGGCCGGCCTCGATATCATGCCGACGATTCTCGATGCGGCCGGCGTCGCGATTCCTCTCGGCCTCGACGGCCGCAGCATGATCCCTCTTCTCACCGGCGCGGGCGATCCGCAGTGGCGTACCGACCTTCTGTACGAGTACTACTGGGAGCGAAATTTTCCCCAAACGCCCACCATGCAGGCGCTTCGAACGGATCGCTATAAATACATCCACTACTACGGAATCTGGGACATCGATGAGCTCTACGATCTTCAGGAAGATCCGTTAGAAACGGCCAACCTGATCTTCAATCCGGAGCGGAAGGAAACGATCGCGCAACTGAACAAGCGGCTTTTCGATCGGCTGGAATCGACGGACGGCATGCAGATACCGCTCTTTCGCGATTCCGGAGGCCAGTCGAACAAGCGCGATGCCAGCAAGGGCCGGTCAGCGGAATTTCCCGACGAGTTGAAAGTAAAGCAGCACTAATCATTCTTCCGGAACGGCGAAGCGGTCTCCTGTATCGGCCACCCACTGCTTCAAGCGTGAGATAGTTTTTTTTCGCTCGGCGCGATACTTCTGATTTTGAGCGAGATTCACCTCTTCATACGGATCCTCATTCAAATTGAACTGGAGCCACGAGCGATTCTCGAAGCAGACGTACTTCCAGCCACCCTTCGTCACCAGCCCGCGATACGGCGTGTTGACGCTGTCCGGATGCCCGGTGGGAACGACGTTCTGCAGGTAGGCCGAATCCGGGTCCGAGCTCGCGGGAAGCTTGTTGACGCGATGATGCGACAGATCCGCGCCCAGCATCCAATCCGGCTTGCGCATCCCGCAAAGCCCCAGCGTGGTCGGCGCGATATCCACGTGGTTCGACAGCACTGGCGAGCGTCCTAGTTTGCCGTCGCGCGGCACGCCTCCCGAGATCAGAAACGGGGTTCGAATCGATTCCTCCCACGGGCTCGTCTTCCGAAACATTCCGTGCGAGCCATGCATGTCGCCGTGGTCGGCGAAGAACAGGATGTGCGTGTCGAAGAGCAGCCCGGCCTCGTCCAGGGCGTCCCGTACGCGTCCATAGTTCCAGTCCAGATTTTCGATCAGCGCGTAGTAGCCGGCCAGATCGAGACGCACTTGCTTCTCCACGCCCGCCGCATGCGCCACGTTGGGTCGTAATTGCAGCCGCTCCGGATTGTAATTGGCCATGAAGCGTTCGGGCGCGACATATGGATCGTGCGGCGGCTGAACGCTCATGACCGCGAAGAATGGCTTGCCGGCGCCGCTATTCTGTTCGGCTCCGCGATCCTGGATATAACGAATCAGCAGATTTGTCAGCTCGTCGGTCTCGAAGCCGGGCAGGCGATAATGAAACGCGTCTTTGCCCGCGCCGCCGTGCACCCAACAGTCCCACTGGCTGTTGTTGTTCTCGTAGCCGGTCCAGTCCTGAAAGCCGCCCCGGCGCGCTGGATCGGTGATAAAGAAAGCGGCGCGGCCGTCGCGCTCGTGCCAGCCGCCCAGGTGCCACTTGCCGAAATAAGCGGTGCGGTAGCCGTTGGCATTAAACACATCCGCGATGGTTTGCTGGCCTACCGGTAGCGGATACTCGTGACCGGGGACGCACTGGTGCGGGTAGCGGCTGGTGAGCATGGAGCCGCGAAACGGACAGCACAGCGGAAATCCGGAGACGTGGCCCGCGAACGATACGCCGTTGACCTCCGCCCGGCTCAAATTCGGCGTGCGCGAATTCGGGTCTCCGTTCCGTTCGAGCGCCTGCGCCCGGAACTGATCGCCTAAGATCCAAAGCACGTTCGGCTGACGTTTGCGAGGCGGCGGGGCCGCTTCATGCCCGGCCGGCTGCGGACCCTGACTCAACCCGGCGGCTGCGCCAGCTCCCGCCAAGACTCCGGTTTGCAAGAATGACCGGCGATTCATGTCATCTCAGAATAAAATCTTCAAAGCAAACTGTATCTCGCGCATATCGTTGGTGAGCGCGGTAATGGTGCCGCCTTGCGCGAGATCCACTCGGGAGTTCGGCTGTGCAAATTGCGGGTGATTCAAGATGTTGAAGAACTCCGCTCGGAATTGCACTTCGCCCCGCTCGCCGACCCAGTGCAGGCCGAAGCTTTTGAAGAGGCTCGCATCCAAATTCACCGCGCCGGGCCCGGTTAATATATCGCGGCCTGCGTTCCCGAACTGGTAGGAGGGCGGCGTGGTAAACGCAGTCTTATCGAACCAATTGCTGACGCTGCGCTGGTCCGATGGAAGATTTCCGTCCGCGATGCGGTTCGGCCGCGCGGCCCCGGTGTTGGCGGAGCTGGTTCCCAACGTGGGCGTAAACGGCTGCCCGGTGTGCGCGGTGAAAATCCCATTAAGCTGCCATCCGCCAATTACCGCGTTAAGGAACGAGGAACCAGGGTCGAAGCCCCTGCCGCGCCCGACGGGCAGGTCGTAAAGAATGCTAGTCACGAAGCGGTGGCGCTGATCGCCCAAAGACAGGGCGCGCTCCGCGCGCACGTTGCGGGAGTCGCGAACGGAAAGATCTCCAATGAGTTGTTCGCCTCCGTTGTCGATGGTCTTGCTCAGCGTATAAGAGCTGAGCACCGCGAGCCCGTTCGCATAGCGATGCTCCAAGCGCGCCTCGAGCGCATGGTAGACCGATGTATCGAGCGGCGACGTGAAGGTGATATCGCCCAACCCCTGGTAAGGGCGCCGCGAGGCTACGGAGCCCGGTCCGGGGAGCGCGGCATTGATATTGTAGCTCGCCGGTAAGTCCGTTCCTTTGGTTCCGACATAGGTAGCTTCGGAGAGATATCCGCCGAACTGCTGCTGCACGCCGCCGCTCCAATGCAACACATAGCCTTGCTTCAGATCCGGCGCGAAGCTGCTCAAGCTGGCCGCCCCGATATTTACATTCCCTCCCAGCGCGCCGGATGGGAAACCCGTGCTGAGCTGAAGAATGGGAGTGATCTGGTCGGTCTGAAAGCTGAGGTTTCGATAGTACGGAGGATTCGCAACCAGCCGGGATGAGGCTCCGATCGCGGGATCGTCGGCGTAGAAGAGGCCCGCGCCCGCGCGAACGACAGTTTGGGCAGTTACCTGGTACGCCAAGCCAAGCCGCGGCGCGAAGTTAGCGGAGTAAATCTTCTCGAGCGAGCGGTCGCCCAGGTCGCCCGGCACTGGGGCAATAAGCGAAGACGGAACGCCCGGCGGCGCAACGTTCTTAGCGTAAATCAGTTTGGCGAGACCTGGAAGGAAGTTGGCCTGCTGATCGTGTCGCTCGACGGGGGGAGTCCAGATTTCGTATCGCAGCCCGAGGTTGATCGTCAGCTTCGGGAGTATCTTCCAATCGTCTTGAATGAACGCGCCGGCATAGTTGTAACGCAAGTCGCCGGCGATCAGATTACTCAAAGTGGCGCTAGCAGGGATACCGAGCGCGAAGTCAGCCAATCCCGAGCCTGTTCCCGCTGTGCGCTGCGGGTTCTGCGTAAAACCTCCGGTGAAGCTGTAAGACCCGCGGGCGCTGGACGAGATGTCGAACCAGCTTCGCACCCAGCGATATGTTCCGCCGATCTTGAGCAGGTGCTTGCCGAGCGTCCACGAAAGGTGATCTTCCACGGTCAGCACCTCGGAGATTTTCAGGTTAGGCAGGAACGTAGCCTCGCCCAGGTTGGCGAAGCCCGACACGGCAATGCTTGCCAAGCCTGTGACACCGGCCTGCGCCGGAATGCCGCCCAGCCCGAATTGACCGTTCACATCCGTGCTGACGTAAGGCGAGAGGAAGTCTTGAATGCGGCTATATCCCAGGCGCACTTCGTTGACCAGGTTGGGCCGGAACAAGTGAGTCGCGCCGAGCGCGGCGCCGTTTCCCAAATCTGTCTTGGGAGCCGTCTGGAAACTACTGCTGCCGATGAGCGGCGCGGGGAAGGGCCCGTACGTGTTTGCGTTTCCGCCGTAGTAACTATACCGGGCGAACAGCGAGTCGCTCAGGGAGAGCTGGGTATCCTCGCGGAAGTCGCCGCGGTTGGCACGCGTGGTATTCGTGGGGCTTACCACGAAATTATTGGCGCTGGAGTTCGGGTTAGTGGGAAGCGGTTCGGCTGCGAGCAACTTCAACGCTGCAGGGTCAAAGCGCGCAAGCGGAATCTGGTTGTTGGCGAACGGCATCCGGCTGTAGACTCCCGGGCTCACCACCACGGTTGTGGCCGGATCGTAGATCGTGGGCTGGCCCGCGAAGTTTCCCGCGCGCTCCGCCGCGGTCGGGACCGTTGTCACGAGCGTGCTCCCTCGATTGATGCTGGTCCGTTCCCAGCTTCCGAAAAAGAAGGCGCGGTTTCGAACGACGGGTCCGCCCAAGGTTCCGCCAAACTGGTTTTGCTGCAGGATTGGCTTGGGCGCGGTTGGGCTAGCGAAGTAGCTGCGCGCGTCCAGGGCGTTATTGCGCAGGAACTCGAAGGCGTCGCCGTGAACGCCGTTGGTCCCGGACTTAATGGTCGCGTTCACCACGGCGCCCGCCGAATAACCGTACTCCGCCGAGTAGTTGTTGGTCTCGACGCGGAACTCCTGCAGAGCATCCACCGAGGGCTGGATGACCACGGGCGAGCTATTCTGCTGATCCACGATCTTGGCGTTGTTGTCGATGCCATCCAGTTGAAAGTTGTTCAACTGCGCGCGCACGCCATTCGCGATGAATGACCCGCCCGCGGCCGCGCGGTCGCCCTGCTTCGGCTCCATCACGCCCATGGATAGTTTGGCGAGCTGCAGGAAATTGCGGCCGTTCAGCGGTAGATCATTGATCGGTTTCGACGCGATGAGCTGGCCCGTCGAAGCGGTGTCACTTTCGAGGAGCGGCGCTTGTCCCGTGACCTCCACCGTCTGCGTGGTCGAACCGATGGTGAGAGTGAACTCGAGCCGCGCCGCTTGGCTTACTTCTAGCGTCACTCCGGATCGCGCAATCTGCTGAAAACCTTCCTTGCTTACCGTCACTCGGTACTCGCCCGGCTGCAGAACAGGAAAGTTGAAGATCCCATCGGAATTCGTCTCGGTGCGGGCTTCCAACTCCTGTCCCGTGTTGACGGCCCTCACCAAGGCTGCCGGCACCGCCGAGCCCGAGGCATCCCTCACGGAGCCGGAAAGCTGGGCGGTTGCATTCTGCCCGTGCAAAGGGACCGTGCCGCATCCCGCGAAAAGAATAAATGCTTCCGGAATACAGAAACTGCGCTTCGGTAGAATCATAAGAACCCCTACGCCGAGGCGTCGGGCCACGGTCAGCGATTTGACTATATCAAGAGAAGTTCACCGTCGAGAGTTTGTTCAGCAGGTCGGCGCCGGGCTCGCCCTGACCGCGGATACCAGGCCGCCGAACATCCTTTATATCCATTCACACGATAGCGGCCGCTACCTCGAGCCGTACGGTCACCCCATTTCCACGCCCCATTTGCGGAAGCTGGCGCAAGAGGGCGTTCTGTTCCGGAATGCCTTCAGCGCCGCGCCGACATGCTCGCCGAGCCGGGCGGGACTTCTAACCGGCGAGTATCCGCATCAGAACGGAATGCTGGGTCTCGCCCACCGCGGCTTCGCCATGAACGACTACCGCAAGCACATTCTCTACACGCTGCGCGACGCCGGTTACACCTCCGTCCTGGGCGGCCTGCAGCACATAGCGGACCGGCCCGAGCGCATCGGTTATGACGAGATTCTGGCGCACAAGAGCAACCGGGT
>JAVHMZ010535456.1:0-13940 GCA_034782995.1 Amazona versicolor
GGGCGGGCTTAATTGGAAGGGAGCGGGAGAAAACTGGCGCGGATCACGAGCGCGGACCGGAGGCGGTTCGTTTATTCAACTTGCGGTCCACTACCAACATTTGATGCGGTGGCTCACCAACGCATCGATTGAGCGCGTGCAAGCGATTCACCGCAATCTGGCGTGTCCGCAGCTAGAAGGCGACGACCTAACCATAGCGACGTACGAGCTCTCAAACGGCATGCTGGGAGACATTCAGACTTCCTGGTGTACGGAGGAAGAGCACCTTTCTGTTATGGGGAGCCAAGCCTCCTTTCATTACCGCGACAATCGGCGACTTGAATACATCGGCCATTCGGGACCGTTTCGCGGAGAAGTGTTGAGCTTTCGGGGCGATGGCTCACTTGAGATTGTCGAAGAGCTGAAACCCCCGGAATGGGATGAAGCCGCGATGCCTTACAACCAGCACCGCCGATTTTTCGAGGCTGTTGCGGCGGGACGGCCGCCTGATGTCGCCGGCGCAGAGGGACGGGAAGACGTCTCTTGGGTCGAGACCTGTTATCGAAATTCCCTATGAATCTTCTCGAGCGAAAGGTAGCGATTGTTACCGGCGCGGCCCGCGGAATCGGAAAAGCTCAGATTGAGGTTGTCCGCCAGCGTGGGAAGACCTGCGAATGTGAAAATCAAACCGGCAGTCCATAAGTGTAGACGCATAAGTTCTTCTCCTCTCGAATAATGCCGAACTAAGCTATCACGAGTGCTACGAAAAAAGGTACGCGTAATACTTCAGTTAGCATCGGAGCATGCGGCCGCTATATTTTGATCTGAAGATTTCTCCGGCAACCGTCGAGCAAGTACCGTTAATATTTGGTTTCATCAGGAAGTTAGCTGAATACGAGAAGTTGAGCGATGAAGTCGTAACTGACGAGTCGACTCTAAGGGAGTATCTGTTTGGACCGGAAGCTGCGGCCGAGGTCTGGGCGCGTTGGATAGCTGCTTCAATGTGCCGGTTCACATCCGCCTGCGCAAACTGGGTCGCCACCCGGATCGCATTCAGAATTGTCGCCACATTCTCGGCCAGCGACTCGCGAATCTCCGCGTCTCCAATCGTGATCGTCTTCGGAACGCCTTCAATTAAATTACGGCCCTTGATCTCCATCGTCACCGGCCGGTCCAGCGGATACGCCGAGCCGATCTCAATCTTGATCGCCTCCGCCGTGCGCTCGCCGATCAGCAGGTTGTACTTGCGCTTGAGGTATTGCATGATGGCGTCGTCCATCTCATTGCCCGCCACCCGCACCGAGCGCGAGTATACAATTCCAGAAAGCGAAATCACCGCCACATCGGTCGTGCCGCCGCCGATGTCAACCACCATGTTGCCCGCGGGCTCGGTGATCGGCAGTCCCGCTCCGATGGCCGCCACCATGGCCTGCTCCACCAAATGCACTTCGCTCGCTTTGGCGCGATACGCCGAATCCATCACCGCGCGCTTTTCCACCTGCGTGATCTCGCTCGGCACTCCGATCACAATGCGCGGATGCACCAGCATCTTGCGGTTGTGCGCCTTCTGAATAAAGTAATTCAGCATGCGCTCGGTGACCTTGAAGTCGGCGATCACGCCGTCCTTCATAGGGCGTATCGCAACAATGTTGCCCGGCGTGCGCCCCAGCATCTCCTTGGCTTCTTTCCCGACCGCCTCCACATCGCCCGTGTTCTTATTCAGCGCCACAATGGACGGCTCGTTGACCACGATCCCTTTTCCCTTGGCGAACACCAAAGTGTTCGCGGTTCCGAGATCAATGGCCAGATCGGACGAGAAAAGGCTGAATAACGAGCGCAGATTCATGCAGCAGTGGTGGCTTGTAAACCGAAGAAAAGATTCAAGCCGATACTAGCACAGGGGCGCGGAATTGCCGCTTCTGTCTTGCCGAGCTTTTTCTGAACCGCGAGAGCTTTTTGGCCGTTGCAGCCGCGATACTTTCCTGTGCCGCGGCATCGTCGCGAACTGCTGGATTGTTCCGAACCGCGCCGTAGTCGCGAATCATCGCCGACATCCTCTTAACTGCGCCATCGTTCCGACCCGTCGCCGACATCCTTCTGAACCGCGATATCTCTTTCGAGCCGCGCGCGTGAGCAAGCGGGCCATGCGGGTCGACCACCCTCAGCCGTCTTACCGCACGTGAGGACCGCGGGAGAATAAGGCGCTAGTCTAACCCATTCGCCCGATCAACAGTGTCGGCCAACTTCGCAGCGCCCGCACTACAAACTTCCAGCGATCCGGCGCCGGAACGACAAAATAAAACCAGAACAACACAACCGCGCTTGCGGCATACGCCATAACAAAAAAGCGCTTCAGACCTCTAATGCCGGTACTCATATAGCTCTCCAAAACGAGTCTTCGCAACTACTCGGAACTGTTCCGGATATCTCAACACCCATTCGCTCATCGCGGACTTGTTTTCCCGGCCGACTTTGACGTGAGTGACACCGATCGCTCCCGCACGTGCCTTCCAGCTCTCCCACCCGTCGGCGGTCGGGATGTACTCGACTCGATTCTTCCAATCGCTCCGCCACAGCGGCCATATGAAATCCGTGGATTGATCGTAAGCGACAATCGCGTTCGCCGGGATTGCGTCCCGGATCGGCGCAAAGAAATTCATAAACGTCGCCGGGACCAGATCTTTTCGTTGCGGTTTCAATATTTGCCGCCTTACACTGAGCGGGTCGAACGGCGACATGCCCGCAGCTAAGAATGTGTAGAAAGTCAGGCCAAACCCGACGGCGTAGATCGCCTTACAAAAAACAGAGGAAACTTTGCCCGCAGCGCGAACCGTCAGCGCGATCGCAACCGCGACGACCGGCAAGATAAACAACGAAAGCCGCGGACCTATGTTTCCCGAAAACGTCAGATAAGCGCAAATCACGATGCACATAACGGCGAGCGGACGCCAACGGCGCTCGATCAGCGTCAGGATGGGAGCTATCGCAAGACCCGGCAATCCCAGAATAAAGAACACCGGGCCGAACCCTGCGTATGCGGACTCGGTGTTATACAGCCATAAATTGAAGTGCGATTTTTCTTCCCGCCAGATCTTCCAGAGACGGACAGGCAAGGGCAGCTTGGAGAGCTCCCGATTCAAGATAGACATCTCGGCGGACGCGGAAATAGGTCCGGGGAAGTTGAAGCCCGCCAGCTTTGTCGAAAATGGGTAGAAAGGATCATGAGTGAGCAGCTCGTTTCGTAAGTACCACCAGCCGCCCAGCAATAGGGTCAACATGCCCATCCAAGCAATTGCCTTGGCGCTTTGCACAGCGTTCCGTGGAGACACTTCCGGGCGCTCGTAAATCGCGAAAACAACAAACACCACCGCGATCAAAAGCGGAGCGGAGAACTTAGAAGAAAGCATCAACCCGCACGAGATCGCCACGGTCAAGCGCTGTAGAAATCCCCGTGACGAAGCCGCTGCGAACCGCAGCGCGGTCGCGAAGAGAGCGCACATCGGCAGATCGTTCGAAGCCGACAGCGTCTGGAACATCAGGACCGGCGTGACCGAAGACAGCACTGTGCCGAACAATGCCTCCCGCGCGCCGGCGCCGAGCTCCCGGCACAGTCCATAAGCGGCGACCAGATACTGGACAAAGAAACCGAGAGTCCAAAAGGTCACTAGTCCGTCGTCGCGCAACAGGTAACACTGCCACACGCAGAATAATTCGCTTAACTTGGTGATGTGGTTGATGCCGGACTGAACCGGCGCGACGTTCGTGAACCGAAAAGAATGGTGTTGTACGAAGTAAGTGGCGCTCGGTAAGTGGTAAACGAAATCGTCGTAGCTTCCGGTCGGATACATCACGTTCAGGAGAGCGAACCAGCAGAACATGAGCCCGCCCGCGAGAAGCGTCAACCCAAGCGCCCGCGGAACAGTCCGAATCGTCGCGCGGAAATCCATAGGCCGCGGGGTCGATCCCGCTCGCTCCTGACGCGTTCCGGTGCGCCAGGCGATCACCACGAGGCACGCCGCGATACCGAAATTCAACCCCAACAGTGCCGGCCGGTAAAGCGCGCTCGTGAAGCCTAGCGCCAGAACCGTCAGAAAGATCTGCGCCCACATGAATGTCGATGTGAGCAAAATCTGAAAATCCGGCTCGGTCAAACGAACCGATTTGCGGCCGCGCAAAAACATCCACCACGCCCACCAGAGAAGTGCGTAGGCACAAGCGGAAAGGAAAGCCTCAACCGGATATCTCAGTTGAACCAACTCTCCCGATCGGCCCGCGAACCCAAGTCACAACGTTTCGACAACTCCAACTCTAACCACTCCAACCGTTTCGCGCCGCCCGCGTTACCGATCGCTGTTTTCCCTGATAACGTGAGCCTGGAGCCACTCGCCAATGAAGTCCCGCGTATGCCAGCTCACGAATCAACACGCCGTCGCTCGCGCCAACAGGATAAGTGAACCAATCGCCTCCAACCAATTTCCGAGCCTGCTAAGCAAATCTATCAATCCAAACCACTTACTCCAAAAAGTCGATCTGTTTCGTAAAATCGCGGAGTGGCCGCACTTACGGCCGCTTCAGCCACACACGGTAATCCTGCGCGTCCGCGAACGGCACCAGCGTCAGCCGATTGCCGTCCGCCGCATCGATCGCAAACGCTTCCGGAAATGGACTCGAAGCCGCTGACTCACCGGAAACCTCGGCTAAGTGGAGCGCCGCGGCCTCCACGCTCTTCGGCCGCGCCGCCTTCATGTCCGCGATCCCAGGATTCAACTCCGCTTCTAGCGCCAGCACTTGCGGACCGCGCCGCACCGCCACCGCGTCCGGATAGGAGCGCCCGCCTCCGATCACCGCCACCGTCATGTCCATGTCAATCTCCACTCGGTCGCCGCTCTTCCACTCGCGCGCGATGGAAAGGAACTCGCCGGCGCGTCCGTCGTACTGTTTCTCGTCCACCGTCGCCGTGAAGCGGCCCGCCCATTCCGGCACGCGCAAACGCAGCGGAAACGCTGTCTCGCCGCGCGGCGTGACGCTCAGAACCACGCGCCCGTTCCGCGGAAAATCAGTCTCCGCAACCACCGTCGCCTCGGGCGCCGTCACCCGGCCCGGCGTGTACTGCAGCACCGTCACTCCGTCACCGCTCTGGCCCCACACCGTTTGCGGAATCAGCGAAATGCCGCGCGGCTCGCTGGACACGCAGCAGCTGATCCCCGGACTCGCGTCCTTATGTCCGTTCAGCGGAGTGAAATAACAGATATCCCCCGTGTGCGGATTCTGCGCTGCCAGCAACTGGTTAAAGATCGACCGCTCCAGCTGGTCGCCGTACTTCGCTTCGCCGGTCAGCCGCAGCAGTTCGAGATTCAACTGCATCCACGTGACCGTGACGCAGCCTTCACCTACATGCGCCTCTTCATCGGCGGGTAACTGCTCATCGTCCGTGAAGTGCTCCTTGGAGCTGGCCGTGCCCGAAAGATACAAACGATGTGCCGCTACATCTTCCCACGCCACATTCACCGGCGCAAGAAAGCGCGCCTCTCCGGTCAGCCGGTATAACTCAGTCAATCCCACTAAGTTGGACAGCATTTCATACGCTTTTCCGTTGGCCGTGCGGTACACCGACCCGCCCGGAGCGAGCGACGACAGAATGCGCGGACCTTTGGGCTGCTCCCAATCCCGCGTAATGTAGAAACAGAAATCAAGATACCGGCGCGTGCCGGTGTAGCGGTATAGGTTCACCATCGGCTCGAGCACGCTAGTGGCGGCCATCCCCACGTGCTCGCCCGCGGGAATCAAGTCGCGCTGGCCCGGCTTTTCGCCGAACGTCCGGACGAGTAAGTCGCCGATCCGGCGCGACGCTAGAAGCGACACCCGGTCGCCCGTCGCGCGGTAGTAACTCAGCAGTCCGATCAGATCGTACTTATGCACCCACACATCCCAGCTGGTCCAACGCTGATCCGTCGTGTAAGTGCCGAGATAACCGTCCGGCTCCTGCGCCGCTACCAGCTCGCGATCGATGCGGTCCATCAGCGCTTTCAGCCGCGGGTCGTGCGTGAGTCGCCAGCTGTTCACGGCCGCATCCAGAAACTTGCCGGCATGCTCCCCGATCCAATCCTGCTTGCCCGGACGATGCTGGAAGCCTTCAATCAGGCCCTTCTCGTCTACGCGCAAGAGCCGCCCTTCGAGATTCACACGCATGCGCTCGCCCAGCAATCCGTCAATCTTCTCCGCCTCAAAGGGCGCGGGAACGAAACGGTCTTGCACCTTGTCCGGAACCACGGGGCGGGGCAGCGCGGGGCTCGCTGCAGGAGGCACAGCCCCAAGAGGCATCGCCGCGGCAAAAGCCGGGAGAAGAAACATCATCGCCTTCATACCGGCCAGTATAGTAAGAGGGCATCCATGTGGAACCGCCGCGGCTGGCTCCGTTTTGGTCTTACGGTCCCCTTCGCGTTCGCCGCCTGCGGCAAGAAGAAGTCGCCGCGCTACCAGGGTTACGCGCTGATTGGAAGACAAGGCATCTCCGCTCTTTCGGTAATCGACCTCAGCCGCTTCGCGGGGATCGGTGAAGTGCCGCTGTCGGCCGCTCCGATAATCGTGCTCGCCGCCCCGAACCGTCAGCGGGCGTTCACGCTCGGCACAAACTCGCTGCGCATGGACGTCATTGATCTCGAGAGTCTCCGCCCGCTCGCGCCCGTTGCTTTGCACGGCAAGCCGCGCGCAGCCGCTGTGTCCGCCGATCAGAAAACCGTCTGGACCGTGCTGGAATCGCCCGCTCAGCTGGCCGGATTCGACACGCAAACCGGCGTCCGCCACACTCGCATCGCTCTTCCCGGAAACTGCAACGGTCTCGACGTTTGCGGCGGCACTGTCGCTCTGACCTTTCCGGATGAGCGCCGCATCGGCCTTTTCCGCGTCAGGGAAAAACGGCTCGACCTCTCGGGCGTGCTCAAAAACGCACCGCGTTCGGTTCGCCTCCGCTGGGACGAGCGCCTAGTCTTCTTCGCCAGTCCGGACAGCCGGAGCATTACCGCCGTAGACGCTAAGTCGCTCGCGCCGCGCGTCGATCTCCCGCTCGCCGTTGCCCCGCGCCATCTCTGCTTCAACAATGACGGCGGCCAGTTATTCGTCACAGGCGAAGGAATGGACGCTGTGGTCATCGTCAACCCCTATCAGAGCGAAGTAAGTGAAACCATCCTCGCCGGAAACGCGCCGGGCAACATGGCCGTAACCGGTGCCGCGCCCAATTACCTGTTTGTGGCCAACCCCCGGTCCGGCGACGTCACCGTCATCAACGTGGATAACCGCCGCGTGCTGGCTCAGATACCGGTGGGCCAGTCGCCGTCCGGCGTGCTGGTGACACCCGACAACGAGTACGCGCTGGTGCTGAATGAGCGCTCGGGCGACGTGGCGGTGATCCGTCTCCTCAACATCCGCGAAGCCAACCCCAGTTCCCGCCGAAACCGCATCGCCTCTCTGTTCACCCTGATCGCTCTCGGCGCCGCGCCGGTCAGCGGCGTCGTCGTGCCACGCCCGGAGTAAGTTCACCTGCGCGCGACGATCTGCTTCGGCTCGGATCGCACTTCGCCGAAACCGACCACCGCTGAGTAACTTCCCGGCGCTAAGTCCGCCGGCAGCTCCGCATTCACCTGCCGCGCGTCCTCGTCGTCCGGTTTGCTGATATAAGTGACGTTGAGCCGCGTGTCATCGAGGAACACAGCCGTGTTTGCCTCATCGCAGTTCTCGCCCAGACCGGTCACCCACAAGCTGATATGTGCCAGTCCTTGTAACAGATCAACCTCTCCGCGCGCCCACGTGCGGCCGTCGCAAACGACCGTGATTTCGAGAGCGCTGGCGTGCGCCGCGATGTCCACCGCGATGCGCAGGCTCTCGCTCCATGGGCCGCCGCAAACGGAAAGCCGGACGGGATGCCATCCCGCATCCATCCCCGGGGGAAGCCGTGAGTTCACTGACCACCGCTGCGCATCAACCTTCGCGATATACATCGCGGGCACGCCTAATTCGCCCACTTGGAGGCGCACCTCATCTCGGTGCAGAGCATCCCCGTCATAGTCGAACCACCACGTAAGATACTCCTCGCGCGTGCGTCGGAAATTCAAGCCGCGCCGGATTGTGTTCGTCACCGACCGCAGCGTCACGGCGTGCCCGGGAGCAACCGCCGCTTCGGGCCACTTACGATAACAAGCCAGCGCCGCCCGGTTGTTCGCAATTTCAAGAATCTCGATGCGGCAGAAACCTGCCGCACGGCACATTGCCTGGAGACAGCCAACCGTCGGTCCGCACCAGTTATCTAGTTGCCCGCCCAGCTCTTCGGCTTCATAGAATTCCATCGTGGGGATGTCATTCCGGTGTTCCTGCCAGCCGTCCGCGTCCGTGACATACGATTCCACAATGGCGAGGTCCAAAGTAAGTCCGCAAACAATCTCCAAAGCCAGAAGCGGATACTTGGTGTGGTACACTACACCTAGAAGGAACACATAGTCGAACTTACCCAAACCGGCTCTATCTGCTTCGAAAAGGTCTAACTCGAGATAACTTATTCTGGATCGCAGCTTTTGACGGACCTTCAAGAAATTTGGCACAGCGACCATGTCGATGGCGGTAACTTCGGCGCCGTGCTTTTCGGCTTCGAAGCTAAACCAGCCATCCCAAGCGCCAATGTCCAGCAAGCGTTTTCCGCTCAGGTCCTCCGGAATGGGGAACGTAGCATAACGATGCTGCGAACTCTCCACGGAGAGCACGCCGGGGAACTCGGTCCCGTCGTCAAAACGGAACGCGTGATACCAGCCCAGACGCAGCAGCTCCGCGCGCGCGGCATTCTCCTTCCGCTTCTGCCGAAGCTCGTCGCTGCCCATCACTCAATCGTAAGCTGACGTTATGTCCGATCAAGCCGCACTCGACGCGATGCAAACCGACTGGGATGAGCGCGCCCGCGACGATGCCCATTACTTCGTCGCCTTCGGACGCCGCAATCAAAGCGAGGAAGAATTCTTCGGGAGCGCCGCGGACGAGATTCGGATGTTTGAGACCGAACTCAAACGCCTCCCGTCGGAACGCTGGAAACTGGGGTCAGCGCTCGAAATCGGATGCGGGCCGGGACGCCTGCTCAAAGCGTTAAGCTCGCATTTCGGCGAGATCCATGGCGTCGATATTTCCCGTGAGATGCTGGAGCGCGCGGCCAACAACTTGCGCGGTGTCGCGAACTGCCGCTTGCACCAATCCGCCGATTCCGACCTCGCTGGCTTCGCCGACGCGAGCATCGACTTCGTCTATTCCTACGCCGTGTTCCAGCACATCCCGAGCAAACCCATCGTTCTCAACTACCTCCGCGACGCGGTCCGCGTTCTCCGTCCGGGAGGCCTTTTCGTGTTTCAGATCAACGGGCTTCCCGAATCGGGCCACGTCCCCACCACCTGGGAAGGCTGCCGTGTGAACGCCGATGAGATCGTCCAGTTCGCGCGCGAGCAAGGGTTGCTGCTGCTCGCTCTGCTGGACCGCGACACGCAGTATATGTGGGTCACGTTACAGCGCATGTTCGATTCTCACGAAACGCCTCGTCACGGCGAGATCTATAAGGTCACCAACGCTTATAGCGGTGAGCCCGTGGTCCCTGCGGCGGGACGTTTTGGGGCGGCGTCCGTTTGGGTGACGCACTTGCCGGAACACGCCGATCTGCTTAGCTTGTCCGCAAGCGTGGATGGTGTCGAAGCGCAGTGCTGTTACGTCAGCCCGGTCACCAACGGACGCCGATTCGTTGACATAATCATGCCGCCGGGAACGCGCACGGGGCTTGTCCCTGTGTCGCTCCGCTGGAACGGATCACCACTGGGCGATGACGCTGTCGCCTTTCTGATCCCGGCCGCTCCGCGCATCGCCAGTGTGTCCTATTTGGCGGACGGCCTGAACCGCCTGTCCGGCGACCGCATCGAAAGCGGCTGCGCGAAACTCGTCATGGATGAGATCGAGAACCCCCGCGATCTGCGCATCAGCATCGGCGGCCATGCCGTTCCCTTCGATTCCTTCTGCATCAACCCGCTCCATGAGCGGTATGAGTTCAACTTTCAGCTTCCTCACGGCTTACCCGAAGGACGGCACTCGGTCGCGCTGCAGTTCGGCGCAAAACGGTTCGCGCCCATCCCCGTCGAAGTCGTCCATGTCCGCGCCTAAAGTCGGCTGAGGAAGAGCCGATTACCGCTATGTGGGATCGTGCGCGCTCCATCCTCGCCGGGTGTTCCAATCGGCATTCCTTTTGGCCCTTTTCTGCGCACCCCATTCCGCCTGGTGCCGGCAATACGCGTTCAAAACGTACACGCAGCAGCAAGGGCTTCGCAATCAGGTCGTCAACTGCCTCCTGCAGGACCACGACGGCTTCATCTGGGCGGGAACCGAGAACGGGCTCTACCGTTACGACGGCTACCGTTTCACGTTCTTCGGTCAGTCTGACGGTCTGCCCGATGAGACGATCCATTCCTTATTTGAGAGCGGGGACGGGACTCTGTGGGTGGGCACGCGGCTCGGCGTGGCCACCTGGAACGGGAGCCGGTTCTCTCCGGACACCGATCTCGGAAAAACCGAACTGTTCGGGTATTCCAATATCGTCGCCGGACCGGAGAAGCAAATCTACATCGGCACCGCACAAGGCTTGGCCGTGCGGGACAACAAGCGTGATTCGTCCAAGCGCCGCTTCCGATTCCTGACGAAGGACGCCGTGCATGGACTGACTTTGGACCCGTCGGGAACGGTATGGTTTGGTGCCAACGGAACGATTTGCAGCCTCAAGGACGGCGAGCTTACGACTGTCGGCCCTGAATCCGGTTTGCCGAAAGACCGTTGGGACGCCTTACTGGTCGACGATGCCGGAACGTTCTGGATTCGAAGCTCCGAGCGCCTGATGAAGCGGCTCAAAGGATCGAAGCTCTTCCAAACTGTTCCGGGTATCCCCCATTCGCCTGAGTTCGGTTCCATCTCTGTCTTGCGAGACGGGCGCATGTTTGTTCCGACGACAAAAGGATTGATGAGTTTCAACGGCAAGGGCTGGGAGCAGATCGGTGCGCGTCAGGGGATGGTCTCGGACGAAACCACCTGCTTGCTTCAGGACCGCGAAGGATCCATTTGGATCGGCCTGGGCGGCGAAGGTCTGGAACGCTGGCTTGGGTTCGACGAGTGGGAAAGCTGGACTACCGCCGACGGACTCGGCAGCAACATCGTTTGGGACTTGGAGCGAGATCACCTCGGGCGGCTTTGGATCGCAACAGAAGACGGTCTGCAGGTCCAAGACTCCGCTACTGGCGCGTTTGTCGCAAAGAGCGCTCGTGGCTTGAGCGTGCGCACGATCCTTGAAGACGAAAAGGAGAACGCCGTCTGGTATGGCGCAAATCCCGGCGGCGTGTTCCGCTTGGACCTGCGGACCGGGCAGGTCAGCCGGTACGGCGCGAACGCGGGGCTGGCCAACGAGCGCATCGACAAACTATTCTGGGACCGCTCCCACCGTCTCTGGGCCACCACTCGTGGCGGAATATTCCGCGCGGACATGACGGGCGGACGCGTCCGATTTGAGCCGCAAGTTCCGCCGTATTCGGATCCGAACGAAGGGTTCTACGGTTATCTCGTCGACCACCACGGCCGATTGTGGGTTGGCGGATCGCGGGGTTTGGTGGTGCTCGAAAACGGCGAATGGCGCCGCTTCTCTAAATCCGACGGGCTGCTCGGCGAGGGCGTCAGCCACATTGCGGAGACTCCGGATGGAGCGATCTGGCTGGGGTATTTGACCAACTCGGGTGTCAGCCGTCTGGTTTACGAAAACGGCAAGTCCAGCTTTAGCCACGTGACGACGAGCAACGGTCTCACTTCCAACGGGAGCGTCTTTGTGGGCGCTGACGCGCGAGGGTGGCTGTGGGTCGGCACGGACAACGGGGTGGATGTTCACTCCCGGTCGGGATGGAGGCACTACAGCAGATCGGATGGACTGGGCTGGGACGATTGCGACGCGCTTGCTTTTCATGCGGACGAGGACGGCACCGTGTGGATCGGGACGAGCGGCGGGTTTTCTCGTTTCCGGCCGTCGTCGCCGGCGATAAGTGCGGCGCCTCCCCGCGCGTTCATCACTTCTTTTAAGACTGCCGCGGGCTTGGTGGATCTTCATCATCCGCGCCCCGTGAGCTACAAGGACGCATCGCTGCAGATCGGCTTCGCGTCCCCTACATTTATCAACGAAGATGCCGTGCGCTTCCGCTACCGGTTGCTGGGTTTCGAGAAAGACTGGATCGAGACCGAGGAGCGAAACGCGCGCTACGCCAGCCTGCCCGCCGGAGACTACCGGTTCGAAGTTCTCGCCCGCAACGCGCAGCGGCAATGGAGCCCTCGGCCGGCCACCGTCAATTTCACCATCGCGGCGCCCTGGTGGCAGACATGGACATTCAGAATCTCCCTCGGAATCGTGGTGCTTGTGCTGGGGCATCGTTTCTGGCGCCGCCGCATTCACTATCTTGTGCAGCGGCAGGAGCAGTTGGAGACACTGCTTTTCCAGGCGCAAACGGCGGACCGCCTCAAATCCGAAGCGCTCGCCAAAATCACCCGAGGCGAGGCGCGAGAGCGCAACCGGAGCCAGATACTGGAGCTCGTCGGCTCCCACGAACCGCTCGAGAAAATTCTCGATTCCATTGTCCGCATGGTGGAGCTCGACGACCCGGAGACATTCTGTCTGATTCAGATTCTGCGTGCCGGATGTTTTCATCACGGCGCTTCGCGCAACCTGCCCGCCCGGTTCGCGCGCGCCTTTGACGGCTTCACCATCGACAGCCCAAGCACCTGCTTCGCGCTCGCGGCATACCGCGTCGAAACCATCGAGGTGCGGGACATGACGGCGAGCCCGCTTTGGGAAGCGCATGCGGCGATGCTGTCTGAGCTTCAGTTCACCTTTTCGCGGTCGGCGCCCATCGTGTCGAACTCCGCCGGGGTCCTCGGGACCGTCACGTTTTTCCGGAAGGCTAAATACCCGAGCTCCAGCGGCTACTCCAACTTCCTGGAAAGCGCGGCGCGTCTGGCGAACATTGCCATGGAGCACTTGAGTCTCTACGAGCAGCTGTCCTTCCGTGCGCAGTACGATGTGCTGACGGAGCTGCCCAACCGGGTGCTGTTCGACGACCGGCTGCGGCAGGCGATGATCCATGCCGAGCGGCACGGAAGCAAACTCGCCGTGCTGATGGTGGACCTGGACGGCTTCAAGTTCGTCAACGATTCCATGGGTCATCACGCGGGCGACGTGCTTCTGCAGACCGTCGCGAAGCGCATCGAAGCGAACCTGCGGCGCGATGACACGGCCGCGCGCGTGGGCGGCGACGAATTCATTGTCCTGCTGGAAACGCAGACGTGCGCCGACGTGGACGGCGTGGTGCGCAAGCTCATCACGGCCATCGGTGAGCCGATCGCGATCGGAGACCGCGAAGTCTCCGTGACCGCCAGCATCGGCGTGAGCATCTACCCGGACGACGCCAACGATGCAGCGGAACTGGTAAAGAACGCAGACGTCGCGATGTACTCGGTGAAGCGGCTCGGCAAGAATGCGCACGACTTCTTTGTGCCCGCAATGGCATCCGCGGAGAGCTGGCGCATCGAGATCGAGTCGCATCTCCGGAACGCGCTGGCGAACCGCGAATTCGAACTGCACTACCAGCCCCAATACAATCTCCACAGAAAGTTGGTGGGCTTCGAGGCGCTGCTCAGATGGACCAATCCGACGCTGGGCCCGATTTCTCCCTTGCATTTCATACCTGTCGCGGAAGCCGCCGGGCTCATTGTTCCGCTCGGGCGCTGGGTGCTCGAGCAGGCTTGCCGTCAGAGCGCCGCGTGGTCTAAGGCCGGCCACGAAGGCATCCGCATCGCGGTGAATGTGTCCGCCTGTCAGTTCGCGCGCGCAGAATTTCCCGAAACCGTGGCTCACGCGTTGCAGACCT
>JAVHMZ010535561.1:0-34759 GCA_034782995.1 Amazona versicolor
CGTTTATCGCCGGGGTGCATGCCGTGCGCAAGGGTTTGGGGGCGCCCGTGGGGTCGCTTACGCAGCTTGGAACCATTCGCCTGGGCAAGCGCACAGACGGCCGCTCTCCGAAAATTCGAGACTTTGTCCCCCTGGCCGCGCTCGACTCACTGGTCTTCGGTGGTTGGGATATTTATGAAGATTCGGCGTATGAAGCGGCAGCCAATGCGAAAGTGCTCGAAGCATCGCTGCTCGAGCAGCTTAAAGATGACCTTCATGCCATCACCCCGATGCGCGCTGTCTTCGACCAGAATTATGTAAGGCGTATCAACGGCCCCCACGTGAAGAGCGGCGGCTCCAAGATGGACATGGCCCAGGCTCTGATGGCCGACATCGACGGTTTCCGTAAACGGCAAGGGTGCGAGCGAGCGGTCATGATCTGGTGCGGTTCCACGGAGGTGCATCACAAACCGGCGGCAGTACACCAATCGCTGGAGGCATTCGAGGACGGACTCCAGCGCAGCGATTGCAACATCGCTCCTAGCCAGATTTACGCATATGCCGCGCTGCAGTGCCACGTGCCTTATGCCAATGGCGCGCCTAACCTGACCACGGATACGCCGGCACTGCTCGAATTAGCCCGCCGCAACTCGGTGCCGATCTGTGGCAAGGATCTTAAGACCGGGCAAACTTATATGAAAACGCTACTCGCGCCTGGTTTCAAAGCGCGCATGCTGGGCGTGAATGGCTGGTTTTCAACCAACATCCTGGGGAACCGCGACGGGGAGGTACTGGAAGATCCAGGGTCATTCAAGACCAAGGAAGAAACGAAGCTTTCAGTGCTGGAGCAGATCCTGCAGCCCGATCTCTATCCGGAGCTGTACAAAGATCTGTATCATGCGGTGCGGATTAATTACTATCCTCCTCGCGGAGACGCCAAGGAGGGTTGGGATAACATCGACATCTTCGGGTGGCTCGGCTACCCTATGCAGATCAAGATCGATTTTCTGTGTCGTGACTCGATTCTTGCGGCGCCACTGGTTCTCGATTTAGTACTGTTTCTCGATTTGGCCGCCCGATCCGGCATGAAGGGTATTCAGGAGTGGCTCTCGTTTTACTTCAAGGCACCTATGACGGCTGAGGGATTGTATCCGGAGCACGATATCTTCATCCAATTAATGAAGCTCAAGAATACGCTTCGCTGGATGCAGGGTGAGGACCTTATTACACATCTCGGCCTGGAGTATTACGACTAAAGCGGCATACCGGCTCCTAAACGATGGACCGGTGCTCGGCCGGCGCGGAGGATGGAGGTGACGACGTCCACCACGTCATGGCGCTATAGCGGGCTCTCGGTTTCCGAACGCCCCCTTCGTATTCTCTTGATTGGGGGCACCACGTTTATTGGCCGCTTGCTTGCCGACGAGCTACTCAAGGCCGGGCATCAGCTCTCCTTGCTGCATCGAAAGCCAAAGCACCCTTTTGGAAAGTGTGTCACTAACTTCGTAGCGGATCGGAACGATGTTGAGACCGTACGGGCAGCGTTGGGTAGCACTAGGTTCGATGTTGTTTACGACTTTGTTTACGACTGGCAGCGCGGCACGACCGGTGCGCAGGTGGAAGCCTGTGCGCGCCTGTTTGAAGGGCAGGTCAGCCGTTACATTTTCATGTCAAGCGTGGCGGCGTACGGCGATGGATTGAACCATCATGAAGGGGATCCACTCGCTCCTGACGATCATCCTGAGCTTTACGTTCGAAATAAGGCTGTCAGCGAGAGGGCCCTGTTCCGGCTAAACCAGAAATCTAATTTCCCAGTCGTCACTTTGCGTCCACCGTTTGTGTACGGACCAGGCAATCCTTACTATCGCGAAGCGTTTTTCTGGGATCGGATTCGCGCGGGGCGCCCCATCGTTCTGCCGGGCGATGGTCACCGGTTGATGCAGTTTGTTCATGTGCGCGACCTGGTGGAGATGGCGCTCCGAGTGATGAATCCGCCCAACCTGGCCGGACATGCCTTTAACATGGCAAACCCAAGGCCGATCACACAGCGCGAAGTTGTTTCGGCGCTGTATGGCGCAAGCGATGTGGCTTTTGGAAACGTTGTATCCATTCCACGTGAGCTGATTCGCCGCCTGGGTGGACAGGCCATAGGTGCGCGCCTCTATTTCGGCGATTATTATGATCTGCCACCGATCACGATGGTAGTGACAAAAGCGCAACGGATGCTGGGCTTCAAGCCTATGGATTTCTGTGTAGGACTTCGCGGCGAGTACTTGGCCTACCTGAAAAAGCGGGCCTATCCGCGTCCCGATTTTGCGTTTGAAGACTACCTTCTCGGCCGGTTTCGGGCTCAAAATCAATCGCCGTTATCGGCGTGACTGATCGCATCTCCTCTGCTGAGATGCTTCACTTTCACACGCACACGGGAAAGCATCTTATCCTTCAGTATTATCCCTGTAATCCTTTCACGCTATAATCTTCTTACTTTAAATCGACTAGACACCCCGTTAGTCACTCATGCTTTTGGCAGCGGGAAGGCCACGTAAGCCCCTGTACCCCAAGGTCGAAGAAAACAGGAGAGGGATTTCATGGTAAAGAATGTGCGCAGGGGCAGGGTAGCGCTGCTTCTATTCACGCTTAGCTTCAGCTTCGTGCTGGGGCTTGAGGGTCAAGGGACTACCGGCAGTATTGTCGGAACGGTGCAGGACGCATCGGGCGCATCCGTACCGGGTGCGGAAGTGGTCGCCACCAGTCCCCAGAAGGTGGACGGATACCGGGCCAGCTCGGATAACGCAGGCTACTTCAACCTGCAGAGTATTCCGGTGGGCGCTTACGTCGTTACTATCTCCAAGGACGGCTTCGTCACTGAGAAGCGGGAAGGCGTGACTGTGAACGTCGCGTCGCAAGTGGACGTTTCGGCGCGCCTTCAGGTGGCGACTACCTCTACATCTGTCAACGTGACAGAAACGGCAGTGTCCCTGGATACCACTTCGAGCCGCACTGACACAACCATCAACGCGAGTACCTTCGACAATTTAGCGAAGGGCAGAACCTTTAATTCCATCCTGGCAATCGCGCCGGGCGTCCGGTACGAGCCACGATCGGGTACGGCGGGGGTTGCCGGCATCCAGGTAGATGGTTCCAGCGGCTTGGAGAATACATACTACATCGAGGGCATTCAGTCGAACGATCCGATCAACGGTTCGTTGCGACGGCAGCAGGCCGTGCCGCTTGACTTCTTAGACCAAGTGGAAGTGCGTACCGGCGGTTTCGAAGCGGAGTATGGGGGAGCCTTGGGCGGAGTGATCACTACGGTGATCAAGAGTGGCGCCAATGCGTTCCATGGACAGGGGCTGCTGGAAGCGACGGCAGACCCATTCAACGCAGGAGACCGAGGTTACTGGCAGCGCAATAACGCGAACGCTGCGGAGTTTTACACGCCCAAGAAGGATGCGTACAGCATCATCTATCCGAGCGGGCAAATTAGCGGTCCCATTGTGAAGGACAAGCTCTACTTCTTCACGGGATATACACCCGAAATTGAGCACACTACGCGCGTGGTCCCGTATCCGTCGGGCTCTCAAACATTCAAGCAGTATTTCCTGCGCCATTATCTGGTGGGCAAGGTTGATTATCGCGCTACGGAGAAGTTGACAATCAACTCGTCGTGGTTCTGGTCTCCGGTACGTCACGAAGGCAATCTGCCTAATCGGGATCCGCGTGTAGCCGCTCCTACCAATAATCTTGCCCTGCAGGGAGGTTATGCCCCGGCGCAGTCGACAAACACATCCGTGACCTACTCTATTACTCCGCGGCTCATCTTGAATGCGCGTTATGGTTACAAATACCTGAACGACAAGGACGGCAATTATGGCTTGTCCGGCCTTGGGTATGTGGAGTACAGGGCAGCGGCTGCAAACTCGAGTCCTGCTCGCGGATATCTGGCCGTGCCGAGTGCTTACAATTTCGGAAACCGTTACACCAATGTTTCAAGTACCCTGGGCGTGTTTCGCGACATTACCACCCGGCACGGTGTAAACGCCGATATTACTTACATCGCGAGCTTTTTCGGCCAGCAGCACACGTTCAAAGGCGGCTACTCCTACGAGCGCATCGGAGAGAACAAGCTTCAGGACTACACGAACGGGTACTTTCGCATTTTCTGGGGAACCGCGTTTTCGCGCGCCTCTATCCAGGGTGTGAAAGGCCCTTACGGATACTACACCTGGGAAGACGGAGTGCGTATCGATTCCAACGTCAATGGACGCAACCAGGGCTTCTATTTCCAAGATGACTGGCGCATCCACCCGCGAATTACTCTGAACGTCGGCATTCGGCTGGAGAATGAGTATCTACCTCCTTACCGCAGCACTTATCAGGGCGTGCCGGTGGACCGGCCGATCTCATTCGGTTGGGGCGACAAGATTGTGCCCCGGCTGGGCGGGGCTTGGGACATCTTTGGCGATGGCCGTTGGAAACTCAGTGGGAGTTTCGGATACTTTACCGACATTATCAAGTACGGTCTTGCTCAGGGATCCTTTGGCGGTCAGCAATGGATCACGCATGTATACACTCTGGATAACCCGAACGTATTTACTTTGACTCGCGGAACTCCCGGTGCAAACGGTACGCCCGTTACCACCTATGACAATCGGACTATCGACGTAGTTAACGGTAAGTGGAATGGCGTAGATCCCGACATTAAGCCTTTCCGGTCGCGTGATATCAACTTTGCACTCGACCATAAGCTGACTGATCGCCTGGTGGCTTCTATCCGCTATACGCGAAAGGACATCATTCGCGCAATCGAAGATATCGGTGTGCTTGATACGGATGGTAACGAAGTATACGTGATCGGCAATCCCGGGTATGGACAAACACGGGACACTAACAGCGTTTATGGTCAGAAAACGCCAAATGGAAAAGAGTTCCTGGTGCCCAAAGCGACCCGTCAATACGACGGCGTCGAGCTAAGCGTTCGTGGAAGGTTCGGAGGCTTGCAACTCTATCCTTCGTACACCTGGAGCCGTCTCTATGGAAACTATTCTGGCTTGGGCAACTCCGACGAAGCCGGGCGTTCCGATCCAAACAATAATCGGTCGTTCGATCTGCCCTACTATTACTTCGACGAGAGCGGATCGCAGAGGAATGTGCTCGGTTTGCTTGGGACCGACCGCTCTCACAGCTTCAAGCTTTTCAGCAACTATGAGCTGCGCACCAAGGTGGGCGTCACGAATTTCGGTTTAAGTCAGGTGGCCTATAAAGGTACACCTGTGTCGACAACGGCGAACTATCTCTCGGCGCCGACCTTCCCGTTTGGGCGGGGCGATCTGGGTCGTACGCCTGCCTATACGCAGACAGACTTGAACTTTTCACACGATTTCAAGTTTACTGAGCGCTACTCGCTTCGCTTCAGCGCCAACATAACAAATCTGTTTAATCAAAATGCTGTTTTGTCGCGGGTTACGTCGCTGACTTACAACGGTGCAAACATCTCGGCCACCGCACTGCCAGTGTCGCAGTTTTTCGCTGGCTATGACGTCCGGAGCTTTGTCACGCCGACAAACGCCTCCACGCCTCTGAATCCGCTTTACGGGTTGCCTGGCACGACCACCGAAAATGGTGGTCCTTTCAGCTACACCACCAGCAGCGCTGCGGCGGTTGCGATTCCGAACCTAAACGCCTATCAGGATGGCCGCACCATTCGGCTCGGTTTACGGTTTAACTTCTAGGTCCTGAAAAGGGGCAGGTTTTGATCGGCCTGCCTCTCCTCCTTAGGTTTCCAAGTCGGGGACGAGTAGCGCTCTGGAAGTCACTTTGATATGGCCGTAGCTGTGCTCTTGCGGGTATCGAATGACAGCAAATCTGAAGCTTCAAGGCCTGGCAGCTTTGTGCCTTTGTGAATTCTACTTCGCAAGCCGGATCGCATCCGCCGCCCCACAGCCACCACATTTACGGCTACCAGACGCGATTGCGCCGGTGAGTTATCGCGTGGAACTCACGTTAGATCCTGCCAAGCCAGACTTTGCAGGTTCTATTACGATCAGGCTCAACGTCAAGAAGTCAGTAGACACAGTCTGGCTGAATGCGACAAGAATCACGGTGAGCGGAGCGTCGCTCCAGATTGGCGATAGACTTCTAGCTGCCAAGCCAGTACCGGGCGGTGATAACTTTCTTGGTTTTCAGTTCGATTCGCTACTGCCTACCGGCCCCGCCGAGCTAAGGGTAAGTTACAGGGGTCTGATTCGAAAGGATAATTTTTCCGGGATCTTTAGCCAGACAGATAACGGCAACCGGTACCTGTACACACAATTTGAGAACACCGACGCACGTGCGGCATTTCCCTGTTTCGACGAACCGTCGTACAAAGTTCCTTGGCAGCTGACTCTGAACGTGCCGCAATCCTTCTCCGCAGTCAGCAATACACCTTATACACGGGAGCAGACGCAGGGCGACAGTAAGGTTTACATCTTTGCAGAAACCAAGCCGCTGCCCAGCTATTTAGTCGCCTTTGCCGTTGGTCCTTTTGAGTTCGTGGATGCCGGCTTTGCCGGATCGAAGATGGTTCCGGTGCGCATTGTAGTGCCGAAAGGACACTGCGACGAGGCCAAGTATGCCCGGGAAGTTACTGCCACGATCGTTAACCGTCTTGAGGCCTACTTTGGCATGCCGTATCCATACGAAAAGGTAGACCAACTCGCGGTGCCTGTAAGCCCTACGGCTATGGAAAACGCCGGACTAATAACTTACCCGCAAGCTTCTATACTGGCGAAACCGGACCGAGACACTGAAGAGAGACAACGATCCTTCGCACTTCTGGCCGGGCACGAACTCGCGCACCAATGGTTCGGCAATCTTGTGACACCGGCATGGTGGGACGATATCTGGCTAAACGAAGCCTTTGCCACATGGATGGAGCAGAAGCTTCTGGCGGAGTGGAAGCCGGAGTGGAAAAGTCGCGTCAGCGACGTCGCCAGAGTGCTGCGAGCAAAGTCGCGGGATGGTCTGCTCTCATCGCGCAAAATCCGCCAGGAAATTAAATCAGCAGACGACATTATCAATGCGTTCGACGGCATCACCTACGATAAGGGTGCCTCTGTCATCGGCATGTTCGAAAACTGGATCGATCCCGAGCAGTTTCGACAAGGTGTCCAGGTGTACCTGAAGCAATATGCGTTTCGAAATGCGACTGCATCAGACTTTCTCGATTCCGTAGCCTCCTTTGGAGATAAGCGGTTAGCAGGGGCATTCTCCACCTTTCTCAACCAATCGGGAGTGCCTCTGGTTTCAGTGAGTTTAGATTGTCGTCCGACCCCCGTCCTGCACCTGGAGCAGAAACGTTACAGCCTCGTGGGGGCAAAGAGAGGGGCAGATCAGATTTGGCAGATTCCTTTCTGTTTTCGTTACGGCGTTGGCATGGTGGGCGAGCGAACATGCACGCTTCTGACGCAAGCTCAATCTGAGGTGAGGTTGAAAGGAAGCAGCTGCCCGAAATGGGTTGAGGCCAACGACGGCGCGATTGGTTACTACCACGTTAACTACTCCAGCAAATTGTTGCGCTCGCTGGTCGACGGAGATGTCACCAATCGTTTGGCAGCCCCGGAGCGAGTCGACATTCTCGGCACAGCCAAGGCGCTGGTGGATGGCGGTATGCTCCCAGCCGCAGATGCATTGCAGTTGATCGAAACACTCCATGACGACACCGAGCGTGAGGTTACAGCGAGATGTATTGACTTGGCGCTGTGGCCTTCAGTGGAACTGGTTCCGGCAAGTTCAGAATCTAGTTATCAGAACTTTGTACGGCAGAACTTCGGGGCGCGAGCGCACAAGCTAGGCTGGGTTCCGAAGAGCGGAGAGTCGGACGATGCAAAGCTGCTTCGCCCAAACCTGATGGTACTAGTAGCAACGGTAGGAGGAGACCAAGAGCTCGCGCAGGAAGCCGGTAACCTAATCGAGAAATGGCTCACCAATCAAAAGGCCATCACGCCAGATATGTTGGCAGCCACTCTAAGGACGGCTGCGTACTACGGGGATAAAACGACATTCGACAGATTCCTGTCCGTATATCGGAAATCGACTGATCGCCACGATCGTGCGGCTATTCTTGATGGCATGAACGATTCATTGCTCCCATCGTTCCGCGATCCGTCTGCAATTCGAGCTGCAAAAGAAGCGACACTATCAGGCGCTGTGCCTTTCATCGAAGGCGCGAGTTTGCTTGTGTCAGGCCAGAGACCAAGAGCGACGCGGAGAATTGCTTTCGACTTTCTGCAGGATCACTACAACGAGATCTTGTCTAACCACGCTGGAGGCTCATCCGATTGGCGAGCACACTTCCCGTATGTAGGTTACAATTTTTGCGATGTGCAATCAGAGGAAGAGTTAAGGCGATTTTTCGAACCGCGAGTAAGTCAGCTGCCTGGGGCACCCCGCAGTCTCGCACGCGTCCTGGAAAGGATTGAGGCTTGCGTTGCAAGCAAGCGGATAAATCAGCCTAGCGTAGAAGCCTTTCTTAAACGCTACTGAGCCTGGAGAAGGGTGTTGACGGTTAGCTCGCGCCGTCACTCGAAAGCGCGATGTCACTCGCAAGCTTCTGAATGAAACCAAGCTCGTTCACGCCGTCCAGCATGCACTTCTAGCGAACGAGACCAGAACGAGAGTGGCGCTTCGGAAGTCACGTGCTATAAGGCAAGAGCTGTGCTCTTGCGGGATCGAATGACAACACACCGAAAACTTCGAAGCCTAGCGGCTTTGTGCCTTTGTGGATTCTGCTTCGCAGGCCGAGTCGTATCCGCGACACAGGTGACGCCTAAGTTACGGCTGCCGGACGCGGTCGCGCCGGAGAGCTATCGCGTGAAACTCACGCTGGATCCTGCTAAGCCAAGCTTTGCGGGCTCTATTATGATCCGGCTCAACATCAAGAAGCCTGTAGATGTTATCTGGTTGAACGCGAACAAGATCACCGTGAGTAAAGCGTCACTGCGGATTGGCGATAAGAATCTAATTGCCAAGCCATTACCAGGCGGGGATGATTTTCTCGGCTTTCAGTTCGACTCACCGCTGGCTCCAGGTCCTGCGGAGCTGAACGTGACGTACAGCGGTTTGATCCGGAAGGATAGTACGTCCGGAATCTTCAGCCAAACCGATAACGGCAACAATTACCTGTACACGCAATTCGAAAGCGTTGATGCACGCGCAGCCTTTCCCTGCTTTGACGAGCCATCGTACAAAGTTCCATGGCAGCTAACGTTAAAAGTGCCGCAATCTGACGCCGCGATCAGCAACACACCGGTCACACAGGAAAAGGCACAGGGCGACGGTAAGACTTATGTCTTTGCGGAAACTAAGCCACTGCCGAGCTATCTAGTCGCTTTTGCCGTCGGCCCTTTTGAGTTCGTGGATGCCGGGCATGCCGGATCGAAGAAGGTTCCCGTGCGCATCGTGGTGCCAAAGGGCCATCTTGACGAGGCTAAGTACGCACAGGAGGTGACTGGCACCATCATCGACCGCTTGGAAGAGTACTTTGGTGTTCCGTATCCGTATGAGAAGGCAGACCAAGTCGCTGTACCCACGTTCCCCGGCGCGATGGAGAATCCCGGCATGGTGACCTACTTCCAAAACGGTCTACTTGCGAAACCCGCACGAGATACCGACACTCGCCAACGGGAGTACGTTGACATAGCCGCCCACGAACTTGCCCACCAATGGTTCGGAGATCTTGTTACTGCAGCCTGGTGGGATGATATTTGGCTCAATGAGGCCTTTGCCACGTGGATGCAGCGGAAGCTTGTAGCTGATTGGAAGCCCGAGTGGAAGACGCGCGCGGGTGATGTCAACGACACTCTCCGCGTGAAAACGGCAGATGGTCAGATCTCCGCGCGAAGAATCCGGCAAGAGATAAAGTCGAAAGACGATATCGCCAACGCATTCGACGGCGTCACTTACCAGAAAGGCGCCGCCGTCATTGGGATGTTTGAAAACTGGATCGGTCCCGAGCCATTCCGACGAGGTGTGCAGACTTACCTGAAGCGATATGCGTTTCGAAATGCAACTGCATCAGACTTTCTCGATTCGATCGCTTTGTTTGGGGATAAGCGATTGGCCGGTGCATTCTTGACCTTCCTGGACCAAGCGGGAGTGCCTCTCGTCTCGGCAAGTTTAGACTGCAAGCCAAATGCAACTCCAATCCTGCAATTACACCAAGAGCGCTACACGCTTCTTGGCATAGGCAAAGGAGCCGACCAGAAATGGCAGATTCCTTTCTGCATCCGTTATGAAAATGGTGCTGCCACTGAACGGTCATGCACGCTTCTGACGCAAACCCAGTCCGCATTGAAGCTAAAAGGTAGCTGTCCCAAGTGGGTCGAGGCGAACGACAATGCAGCTGGTTACTATTACGTCGGCTACTCAAGCGAGCTGTTGCGCTCGTTGGCCGAAGGCGACATCATCCACCGCGTGAGTTCACCGGAACGTGTCGAACTCCTAGGCACGGCAAAGGGACTGGTTAGTACCGGTGCGCTCGATGCGGTGCAGACATTACGTCTGATCGAAAAATTGCACGACGATCCCGAGCGTGAAGTGGCGCTGAGCTCGATCGACTTTCTGACGGAGATCTCGTGGCAACTCGTTCCCAAACGCTTGGAACCGAATTTTGGACGATTTGTCAGCAAAAGTTTTGGCCGGCGAGCTCGCGAGTTGGGCTGGGTTCCAAAGCAAACCGAGCAAGACGACTCCAAACTTCTTCGTCCCGCCCTACTTCAGGTCGCAGCGACGGTTGGAGAAGACCAGGATCTCGCGCAGCGGGCCCGTAAGTTAACCGATAGGTGGTTCGACGATCGCACCGCGATCGACCCGGCTATGTTGACCGCCACACTTCGGACTGCGACTTACTACGGAGACAGAGCGCTATTCGACAAACTGTTGGCCGCGTACACGAAATCCAACGATCACCAGGAACGAGCTGACATTCTTGATGCCATGAATGATTGGAACTTTCCATCGTTTCGTGATCGATCGGCTATTCAGGCTGAAAAGGAGGCAGTGGTCTCGGGGGCTGTACCGATCACGGAAGGGACAGTCTTGTTTTTAACGGGCCCAAAAGCGAAAGAAGCACGGAAGATTCCTTTCGATTTTATGAAGAGTCATTTTAAGGAGATTTATGCGAAAACCTCGGAAGGACAGTACGGTTTTGGAGGATTCTTGGCTTTGTCACCTTTCGTGGGACTTACGCTCTGTGATACGCAGTCCGAGAGAGAGTTTAAGAACTTCTTCGAACCTCGACTAAGCCAGCTGCCCGGAGCACCTCGAAATTTCGCTCACGTCGTGGACGGCATCGAGAACTGCATCGCGATCAAGCCAAGAAATCAGCCCAGCTTGGAGACATTTCTCGAACGCTATTGAGCCTGGAGAGTGTTGACGGTTAGCTCGCGCCGTGCCTCGAACGCCGCGATGTCACTCTCCATCTTCTGAATGAAACCAAGCTCGTCGACGCCCTCCAGCATGCACCGCTTGGCAAACGAGTCTACGGGGAATGGAACATTAGTGCCGCCAGGCAAGCGCAGAGTCTGTGCCGCGAGGTCAACGGTCACCTCAACGGCAGGATCAGCCTCGATTGCAGCAAACAAGCGTTGGCTGGTGTCGCGATCTACCGCAATTGGCAGCAAGGCATTCTTTACTGCATTGCCGAGGAAAATGTCAGCGAACGATGTGCTGATCACAGCCCTGAAGCCGTACTGCACCAACGCCCATGGCGCATGTTCGCGGGAGCTGCCGCATCCGAAGTTGTCGCCGGCGAGCAGAATGCGAGCTTCGTGTCCTTCGGGCCGGTTCAAGATGAACTCAGGCTTTGGCGATCCATCGGGCAAGTAACGCCAATCGTAGAAGAGATTGTCACCCAGTCCGGTTTTGGAGATCGTCTTCAGGAAACGAGCGGGGATGATCTGATCCGTATCGATGTTGTCGACGGGCAGCGGGGCCAAACGGCTAGTCAAAGTTGTAAAGCGTTCCAGGTTGGCGCGTTCCTTTATAAGATCGTTCGGACATCGGTGACGACGCCGGTAATGGCGGTGGCGGCGGCCGTGAGCGGACTAGCCAGGAAGGTGCGTCCACCTTTGCCTTGACGGCCTTCAAAATTACGATTGCTGGTGGAGACGCTATACTCGCCTGGCTCCAGCTGATCTCCATTCATGGCGATGCACATGGAGCAGCCTGCCTCACGCCACTCGGCTCCGGCTTCGAGGAAGATGCGATCCAGCCCTTCGGCTTGCGCCTGCTCCTTTACTTGTTGAGAGCCCGGCACTACCATTACGCGAACGTTCTTGCTGATGTGCTTTCCGCGCAGAAGGGCCGCCGCCGCGCGCAGATCGGAAATCCGAGAGTTAGTGCAGCTTCCGATAAAGACCACGTTGACGGGATGGCCGAGCAGCGGTTTGCCGGAAGGCAGGTCCATGTATCGGAGTGCCTTGCCCAGCGTTTCGCGTTCGACCGGGTCGGCCACGCCTGCAGGATCTGGAACCGGCGCGGTGATTGGGATGCCCATGCCCGGGTTTGTGCCAAAGGTAATCATCGGCTCCAGCTTGGAAGCATCGATGTCGATCCGCTTATCGTACCGTGCGCCGGCGTCAGTTGGAAGCTTGCGCCATGCTGCTACTGCGCGATTCCACGCCTCGCCTTGAGGTGCGTAAGGCCTGCCCGACAAGTATTGGAACGTCGTGTCATCCGGCGCGACCAGACCCGCCCTGGCGCCTCCTTCGATCGACATGTTGCAGATCGTCATTCGCTCCTCCATACTGAGGCTGCGAATAGTAGACCCGGCATATTCAAACACACATCCGTTTCCGCCGCCGATACCAATTCGCGAAATCAGATTCAAGATGATGTCTTTGGCGCCGACACCTTCGCGCAGCGCACCCTCTACGCGCACTTCATAGGTTTTAGAAGGTGCCTGCAGCAAGCATTGCGTCGCCAACACATGCTCCACTTGGCTGGTTCCAATGCCGAATGCCAGGGCACCGAATGCACCGTGCGTAGCCGTATGACTGTCGCCGCAGACTACCGTCATGCCGGGCTGCGTTAGGCCCTGCTCCGGACCGATGATGTGCACGATTCCTTGCTTATCGCTGTGCGGCCCAAAGAAGGGGATGCCGAAATCGCGGCAGTTCTTTTGAAACTGCTCGATTTGCGTGGCAGCTACGGTATCCAGAATCGGGAGCGAACGATCGTGCGTTGGGATGCTGTGGTCCGTGGTGCCAAGTGTCAGGTCCGGGCGCCGCACGCGTAAACTGCGCTCCCGCAATCCAGCGAAAGCTTGCGGAGATGTGACCTCGTGCACGAGATGAAGGTCAATGTAGAGGAGCGCGGGAACACCCGGTTGCGCCGCAACAACGTGGTTCTCCCAAATCTTCTGAATGATAGTACGAGGACGTTCCATGCTTACTTCACTTCCTACTTCTTATTTGATGAGATCGCAGATAGCATTGCCCACCTCTGCTGTGGTTGCGGGTTTACCTTTGGGGCCGGACTTGCCTTTGGGAAGAAGGTCGGCGGTCACGTGACCGCTCTCCAGCACCGCATCCATTGCTGATTGTATGGCGCCGGCTTCTTCTATCAATCCATAGGTGTACTCGAGGAGCGCCGATACCGAGCCGATAGCACCCAGCGGATTGGCTTTGTTCTGCCCCGCGATGTCTGGCGCCGAACCATGTACCGGTTCGTAGAGGCCAACTGTGACGCCTTCGCGCCGGCTCGCGCCTAACGAAGCCGAGGGCAGCATACCGATGGAGCCCGCAAGCACTGCCCCTTCATCGCTTAGAATGTCGCCGAAGAGATTTTCTGTCAGCACCACATCGAAGCGCTTCGGCTCCAGCACCAGTTGCATGGCGCAGTTATCGACCAGCAAATGATCGAGCGCAACATCCGGGTACTGTGAAGCGACCTCGGTCACCACGCGGCGCCACAATTGCGAGTTTTCAAGCACGTTCGATTTGTCGACACTCGTCACCTTGCGCCGACGTTTTTGCGCCAGGCGAAAAGCCATGTGAGTTACGCGCTCAATCTCCTCCCGCGTATATGCCATCGTATTCACGGCTCGCTCCTGCGCGCCGCTGCCGGAGAGGCCGCGCGGTGTGCCGTAATACAAACCTCCCGTCAGCTCGCGCACGATGATCATGTCGGCACCATCTACACGCTCGTTCTTGAGCGGGGAGGAATCGAGCAGCGCCCGATAGGAACGTACAGGACGCAGATTCGCGAATACGGCCAACGCTTTGCGGATGCCAAGCAGGCCGCGCTCCGGACGCTGATCAGGAGGCGCATTGTCGAACTCGGGAAGGCCTACCGCGCCAAGCAACGTGGCATCACTATCCAGGGCCAACCGCTCGGTTTCGGGCGGAAACGGCGTTCCTGTCTTATGAATTGCGGTCCCGCCGAGCAAGCCGTGGCGAAGACTTACGCGATGCCCGAAGCGCTCGGCAACGCGCTCCAACACGTTGATGGCCTCGGCAGTAACTTCTTCTCCGATACCGTCTCCCGGCAGCACCAGGACATTCAACTCCATCTAGTGCGAAACCGGCTCTTTCGTCCGTACTGCCACTCGCTCGATCAGATCGCGGATCTCCTCATTTCGCAAACCCTTCTTGTTATCCGCAGCTGCCGTGAACTCCCGGTACACGTTGTCCAGTTCGTCGCGTGTCAAGTCATACCCGAGATCTTTAGCGCGCTGATTCAAGGCGTGGCGTCCACTGTGCTTGCCGAGTACCAGACGGCTTTGGGGAACACCCACACTCTCTGGTGAGATGATCTCGTACGTCGACTTCTCCTTTAGATAGCCATCCTGATGAATGCCCGCTTCGTGCGCGAACGCATTGTCTCCAACAATCGCTTTATTTGGCTGCGGACCGAAGCAGATGAACCGGGAAAGGGTTTGGCTGGCCGGAAACAGCTTTTCGGTGTGAATGCCGGTCGTGAATGGCAGCCGGTCCGGCCGGGTGCGCATTGCCATCACGACTTCTTCCAATGCGGCATTGCCGGCCCGTTCGCCGATGCCGTTGATAGTGCACTCGATTTGACGGGCGCCTGCCTGTATCGCCGCCAGCGAGTTAGCGGCAGCTAAGCCCAAGTCGTCGTGGCAGTGCACGCTCACAAGTGCCCGATCCCCCAAGACAGCCACGACCCGGCCGATCAGGTCGGCGTATTCGTCCGGTGTGGAGTACCCTACGGTGTCCGGCAAATTGACGGTGCGGGCACCCGCCTCGACTACCGCGCGGCAAACTTCAAGCAAGTATGAAAACTCCGTTCGGGTTGCATCCTCTGCGGAGAACTCCACATCGTCCGTGTAGTTGCGGGCAAGTGTAACCGCGGCGACAGCGTCGTCCAGAACCTCGGCTCGCGATTTGCGCAGTTTGTGCTTGAGATGAATGTCACTGGTGGCAATGAAGGTGTGGATGCGGGGCCGTTTGGCGGGCCGCAAGGCCTCAGCGGCACGGTTTATATCGTCTGTACGCGCACGCGCCAAGGCGGCGACCTGTACCCACGGAAACCGCTGGCTTACGGCGGAAACCGCCTCGAAGTCTCCATTTGAGGCAATTGGGAATCCGGCCTCCAGCGTGTCCACGCCGAGATCTACCAGCTTTGCTGCGATCTCCAGCTTCTCGTTTTTCGTCATACTGCAACCTGGCGACTGTTCGCCGTCGCGCAAAGTAGTATCGAAGATGTAAACTCGGCTCAAAGGAATGTTGCTCCCGGTTAGCTCCCCTCATCGTAGTGGCGATGGCAGGGATTATGCAAATTTATAGTTATCTGTCATTGTATAAGCTACAGTAATAAGATAAGCGCTCCGGTGGGCTGCGTGCATGGAACTCTATCCGCTTAAAGTATTTTTGACAGTTGCGACGGAACGTAGCTTCTCGCTAGCGGGCGAAAAGCTGCTCCGTACTCAGCCTGCTATCTCCATTGCTATACAACGACTTGAGAGCGATCTCAAGGAGAAGCTGATCGACCGTTCCGGCCGTGATCTTCTTCTAACCGACGCTGGGCGAGTAGTTCTCGAGTATGCGCGCCGATTTGCGAGTCTTGAATCGGATCTGGAAAACGCCCTTCGCGAATTGAAAGACAACTATGCCGGGCGGCTATCGATTGGAGCAAACGAAAGTACGACGCTCTACCTGCTAGGCCACATCGAGCAGTACCGCCGTATGTTTCCTAAGATTAAGATTCAGGTGCGGCGCTCGGAGTCAAGTAAGATCCCGTCACAGCTCCTGGATGGCGAGCTGGAGCTAGGTGTGATCAGCTACGACCCGGGTGACGACCACCTGGGTGCGCAGATCATCTACACCGACCGATTAGCGCTCTTTGTTTCGCCAGACCACCGCTTCGCCGGACGAGAAGAGGTGTCGATCACAGACCTTGATATGGAGACTTTTATCGCCCATAACGTCCTCTCTCCGTATCGCGAAGCAGTGATCCGCGAGTTTCAGCGGCACAAAGTGCCCCTGAACATGGACGTGGAAATGCCTACGATCGAGACCATACGTCGTTTGGTGCAGCACAACGAGGGTGTCGCATTCCTTCCGCGCATGTGTGTAGAACAGGAAATCACACAGGGTCTTCTGCGTGAAATTCGGGTGCGCGAATTGAATATTGAACGCAAGATCAGGCTGGTCTTCCCTGCTCGGCGCGCACTCAGTCATGCAGCGCGTGCTTTCCTCGACGTTGTTGTCCGCCGCTCAAGTTCCCTTACGACGACTGCACCGGTTGAGCCGGCAACAGCCATTACCGCCGAAACCGGAGGTTGAGCGAAAAGCTCGGCGCGTAAGAAACTAGCGAGTTGATAACAAACCCAGCTCACGCCGAAAGAGTGGGTTTTCCGGATACTCCGATGCTAGCCGTGAGAGAAGCGTCCGGGCTTTATCAGGTTGCTTTTCTCGAATGGCGATGATCGAGAGTAGGATGCGTGCAAATGGCCCCAAGTAGATGCCCCGGTTGGACACGTCTGTCAGGTTTGCGACTGCTTGTTCCTTGCTGCCCTGAACACTGTCCCAATGCACAGCCCAACGCACAAAGAAGGGAAGACTGCCTACCAGGTATTCGCTGATTCCGGTGGTCAGTTTAGCGTCGGCAAAGCTTGGATCAGCCCGCAAGGTCTTAACGGCGTACTGCTGCGACTCCTTAGCTGGCCGAAAGCTGCCCAGTTGTTTCTTCTCAATCAGCGACAGATAATCCGATTCCAAGCCGTCAGAGATAGCTAATGAGAAAAGCGAGTTTACATCGTTCGGCATAGAAGCAAGGCGAGCAGAGGCACGCTTGCGACAAGCGCTTAAAGCTTCAAGAAATTGGCTTTTTACAGCCGGGTCGGCCGGTATCTTCTGTGAGCTACCGATACGCTTATCGCTCTCGAAGAATTCGCTCTGCAGGATGCGCATTCGGTCCAGCTCAGCAAACAGGTAAGCAGCCGCACGTGTCCAGTAGGTGATTGACTCGTCGGGTGCCTTCGCGGTTTCTGCATCCAGGATCCGGTGCGCGCCGGGGAAGTCGAAGTTGTACATGCGCTGCAATGCTCGCAAGACTTCAGGGTTTGTCGGCGGCGTGGCCGATGCTGTTAAACACAGAAGGGCCGTTGCAAGCGAGGTCCGGAGAACCTTATTCATATGCTACATTTATGCGCCGAACCGCAGGCGCATGAAAGTGTGACGCCAAGCGCCTTCCGGATGTTAGCGGAGAAATCGTTACAAAGTGCGCAGTGGTGACTGACTAACGACCCCATCGCACAACCAGCGCCGCTCCAATCAGTACATTGTGCTGTCCTCCAGAAACCGGAGTGTTGTACGACGGACTGCCGCTAAAGAAATCGCGAACCTGCCCGCGCAAGCTCACCCAGCGCCACACTGGTACGTCCACACCTGCGCCGAACATGAAAGCGCCGTGCGTGATGTCGCGAGTAGCCGGGTTCCTCTGTCCATCGATGCGGAAATTGCTTTGTTCGTAAAAAGCCGCTCCGCCGCCGGCTGTCGCCCAGGGAGTGAATCGACCCAATTGGTGAAACTTTGCCATCACGTTGGGGGTGAGGTAAATGGTGGCGATATCGCGCGTCAGCGTACGATCGCGAGAGGAGACGGTGCGCAACTGGCTGGCGGCGAAATCGATTCCCAAGTAAAGTGCGAGCGGACCTGCTTTGGCCACGCGGTGCTCGTAATCGAGACCCAGGGCGTAATCAGCATCGAGCGTCAGTTTGGCTCCCGTCTTCGACGTGCGGTCGCCTCCGAGCAGTGCTCCAAGACTACCAGCAAGCTCCTGTGATTGCGCATTTGCAGAGACGGTGGCGAGTAGCGACGCTGCGATCGCAGGCAGGAGTAGCTTCATTGTTTTCAGACACATCCTTCTGGCCAGATTCTGAGAAGAGAAGCCGCTAGAGCTTCACTTGCGTCGCACCGATAATGCCGTGCGAGTTGGCGTCCTGGAGAAAGGCGATCACACGCATGCCACCGCCGGAGGCCGACTTCACAGGAATGGTGAGATCTTTGGAAAATGCCTGGTCCCCGACGGTGCCAACGGGCAGTAACGCTCGGGTCACCGCAACGTGAGTAAGTGCTCTGCCGGCATTCTCGCCGTGCCGGACATCGGAGTGGTCTTGATCATCAGCGATGGCAACGTACAGGGTGGCTTTTGAGTGCGGTTGTTTGTCCGCGCCCAGTTCGACATGGACTGAAACCTGGTCGCCTTGACGAGAGACATTGGAGAGCTTCACCGAAACCTTCTGTTGGTTTAACGCCTTCCTGATCGCGTTGCGAGCTCCGGAAGCATCGCTGCCCACCAGCTCCGATTTACCGTCCACGATCAATTGCGGCGTGTACACCGAATCCAGGCCAAACCTGGTTGCATATTCGCGCTGACGGGCGCTGAAAGCTGGGGACGAAAACGGATCGGACCAGCCGCTTTGGTTCCAGTAGTCGACATGTTCGCTCAGCACAATCAGATCTGCGCCAGAAACCGGCTGCATCTTGTCGAGAGCTTGCAAGAGTTTGTCGGCCGGAGGACAGCTGGAGCATCCCTCGGAGGTAAAGAGTTCGAGCAGTACAGGGCGGCGCGCTTCTGTGTTGGAGCTCTGGCCGGTCGCATTTGTGAGGGCACCGAAGAGTAAACCGGCAAGGGCAACACCGGACGCTATGTTCTTGAACATCGAACTTCTCCTTTTCTCAAGTTACGTGTATAAGTGCACCGTGAACTTACGGAAGAGTTTTCGGAAGGGTAAGAGTCGAAGTTACGGAAACCTGAGTTAATCGCGTTGGCGTGGCGTTTGAGCGTTGGCAATACGAATTTTGGATAGCTGTGCACCCAGAAACGTAATTAATAGCCCTGCCGCGATACCGAGAACTGCCACGCCGAGGTGCCACACAATGATGTGCGTCATGCTGAGCTGGGGACAGAAAAACTCCAGAACACTGGCTCCTACTAAACCCGCCAGCAGTCCGGTGGTTGCACCGGATAGGTAGGGGCGGACGCTGGCTCCACGGCTCGACAGCCACACAAACGGAATTAGCGCGAGAAGGGCGTAAGGCGCACCCGTTTGAAGGCAGCGCATCCCCGTGCGAATGAACTGTGTCTCGCTCTGAAAGCGGATGACTGCAGCGACGACCAGGCTCAAAAAAGCAATTATCGCGGGCGGCAATAGCGCGGGTGAAATGAGGTGACGCGAGCCGGGCACCATCAGCCGGACCGCGGAGAAGCTTAGAAGCGCAGCGCTGGCAGCCAGCGAAGTGAAGATTGCTAATCGCTGCAGGCCGGATAAGGCAAGCCATCCAAACATACCCACGCGCTGCACGCCAAACATCACCAGCACGATGAAGATGGCGGCATAGAGAACGGCGAAGACAAGGTTTGGCGGCAGGGGCCGGACTGGCCGCAAGTCATTTAATACTTGTTCCTCCAACCGGCGCAGCATCTCTGGAGTGATTGCGTTTTGCTGCGAGCTCGGGGTCTGTTGCTCCCAAGCTGCAAGCAAGGCGCGGCAGCGTTCGCAGTGCGCAAGATGAGCTTCGGCGTCAGCCTTCGCAGCGGCGTCGAGAGCACCTCGCCTTCGGCTTAGGAGACGGTCCACTGCAGAGCAATCTCGTTCCGTTTTCACAGCCATATTGACTACCGTGGAGCTCTTGCCTCCTTGCCTTCCGTCCTCGCTGCTTCTTGAGTCAGCAGCGTACGAAGCCGTTCGTAAGCGCGATGCGCCTTCTGCTTGACAGCTCCCACGGTAGATGCCGTCACGCGGGCTACTTCCTCCAAGCTCAGGTCCTCGGCCTTCAGGAGCTTAATCACTTCGCGTTGGCCCTCGGGCAGAATAGCCAGGAGCGCCTCGAAACTGGGCGTGTTTTTCTGATTTTGCTCCGGCATCCAGCTTGTCTCAGGCTCGGGCAGGACTTCTGTAGCGGTTTCCCGCGCATCGATTCGGCGCTGCTTACGATAGCTGTCCACGCGCACATGCCGGGCGATGGCATACAGCCACGGCATCACTGGCTCACCGGGACGATAGGTGTGCCGCGCCCTATGAATCCTGAGCCAGACATCCTGCAGCACATCCTCGGCTCTGGAACGATCACGAATCTGTCCCAGCAAGTATCGGAACAACAGCGGGCTTGCCGTTTCAATCAGTTCTCGAGCCGCGTCCGCATCTGCCCTTTGATATCGCAGCATCAGCTCGCCAAGATTTTTGGAAGCATCGACTGTGTCCGACTCGTCCTGTCGACGCAGGCCGTCGCCTTTAGAGTTCATTCGCTCCGGAATCCTATTGAGTTACGCGCGATCTTTGCGAACGTATCACAATGCAACCGGCTTCGTGTAGACGCAGGTAATTGAGAACCGTATCCTGGAACCGACAATTGAAGATCTCAGCGGGAGATAGCTGTGAGATCGAACAGCACCGCCATTTCGTCTTTTGTGCCAATCGTGCCAAGTCCGGCACTCGGGGCTTTCAGGCCATAGTCGGACAGCCGGACGATCGACCTGCCCACGAACCGAAGACTCCTGTCGCCCACTTCTTCGAGGGTGACATCGACGGATACTGGTTTGGCGCGATCGCGGATGGTGAGTTGTCCGGTCACGAGGAAGTGCTTCGAGGTGCTCTGCTCTAACGAGGAAGACTCGAAGACTATTTCCCCGTAGCGATCTGAGGCCAGCATCTCTTCACGAGCATAGCGCTCAATCTTGCCGATATCCTTCGCTTTCACCCACGTATCCTGACAAGCCAAGCTGGCGCTCTCGACGGTCAGCCGCAGCTTGCCTGAGAGCGGGTGTTCTTTGTCGTATTGAAGCTGTCCGTGGTAGCGCGAGAATTCAAAATGATGCTTCTTGCCGGCAAGTAAACCGGTTTTCTCCACTTCCAGGGCAAAGTGGGAAGCGGGTCTCGGAGCAATCTCGAATTGTGCAACCTCGGCCCGCAGAGGCAAGCACAGAAGCGTTAGAAGGGCGATACGAACGGCTGGGCGCATGAAGCTGTGAGTGAAAGACGGCCATCGACACAGTTTTAAAACAGACAGCCGGCGTGGGTTGCAGAATCTAGTGTTTCGTGTCGGACATCTCGGAACCCGGTCCGTTACAGCGTTTTCATAGAGCTCTTCGTCGCGGATAAGAGACGAAGTTACGGCACCATTGTGCCTTAATCGCCACAGGGCCAGACTGAACGATGCGAAAATATCCTGCGATGCTGTCGCAGCCTCCTCCAGCAGTGCAAGTACTCCTGCTTGCATCCTGCATCCCGGCGGCACTCTGGGACCTGCGATTTCGAAAGATTCCAAACTGGCTGGTGCTAACTGCTCTTGTGCTCGGCTTCTCTTTAAACGCCTTTCTGTACGGAATGGGATCGCCCGGTCTCTTGGGTTCTCTTGAGGGGATGGGCCTGGCGCTGCTAATCTACCTTCCGCTTTACAGCATTCGAGCAATGGGAGCTGGCGATGCAAAGTTCATGGCAGCAATCGGCTCTATTGCGGGAGCAAGCGATTGGTTGGGCATATTTTTGTGTACGGCGATAATTGGCGGAGTGTTGGCCTTGCTGCTGGTGATGTCCAAAGGACAGGCGCAGCGCGCCATCTGGAATGTCTTTTTTATGACAAGCGAGCTGATGCACTTTCGTGCTCCCTACATGAGCCGGGACGAGTTGGACGTCAAGAGCGGTAAGGGCGTCAGCCTTCCCCATGGCCTTACGATCCTGCTCGGTGTGATCGCATTCCTGGTGGTCGCACGAGCAAAAATTCTTTAGGTACCCAGGCGAAGAACGATCGTCGAGCGGACCTCGATACGCTTGCGTGCCTCAGCGATAGATTGTTGCGGATTCGATGGGGCCGAAATCGTACGCTTGCTGAATCTTTGCCGTTCGGCGTCGCACAGTCTTCCAGATGAGCAAAGACGTCACCCAGTAGTTCCAAACAGAACCGATGACAATGCCGATTATGGACGCCCAGTACCATGGCACGCCGTACTCGCGAAAGCCCTTTGCCGCGGCCAAATTGAATATTAAGCCGACGCTGCAAGCCGCGTAGAACAATACGAGACCCAGGAGAACTCGGCGCCCGCGCAAACGCGCAGAACGGAAGGTGAAGGAATTATTAAGAAAGAAATTCAGCGCAATAATGGCCAAGCTTCCGGTAGCCTGTGCCACCGTGAAAGACACCGGGAACACCTGCAGCACCAGGTACACGAGCAAGATATTCGCGAGTAATCCGATGACACCGACAGTTGAAAACGTGATGTAACTTACCGGAATCCAATTGCCGACTACTTTGTCTAGGAGAAGCTGAAAATATTCCAACCCGACAAGGACATCCAGCTTGGAACTTCCATGCAAACGGCTTCGGAATGTATAACCAACTTCGGCCAGCCTCACCGGGCGTCGCGAAGATGCGATCAGATCCAGAAGAATTTTGAACCCGATGCTACTTAGCGAGTGAGCGACTTCTTGAAAGTACTCTCGGGTAACCAAGAAGAAACCGCTCATCGGATCGCTTACATCCGCGCGGCAGACAAGCTTGCTCAGGCGTTGGCCAAACTGGCTGATCGCGCGACGGTGTTTGGCGAAATCGCCGACGCTGCCTCCCGCCACATGCCGGCTCCCAATCACGAGATCGAGGCCTTCTTCCTTCACTTTCGTGAGCATGAGGGGAAGAATGGACTCGTCGTGCTGCATATCGGCGTCCATCACTGCCAAGTAAGGTGCACTGGAGGCCAGCATCCCTTCAACTGTGGCCGACGCAAGACCTCGCCTGCCAATCCGTTGGAGTACGCGCACTCGAGGATTGTGCTGGGCTAAGGATCTGGCCAGGGCGGCAGTGCCGTCTGGAGAATCATCGTCAACGACGATCACCTCATAATCAAGTCCACCAAATGCCGCTTCAAACGACGCGGTAAGAGGGACGAGATTCGAACGCTCGTTATAAGTTGGAACGATGATTGATAGTTCTGGCATTATTGCTCGTTGAGCGATCTTGGCAAATCAGAAAATCGAAGTTAATTAACGAGTGAACAAACCGAGAACTGTGCCACAAATAGCTGGGGGCAGGAAAAACTACTAATGCCAGCAGTATACCATTTTGGAGGCTGCGCCGTAGCTGCCGGTCAGCGGGAGCGTTCAATCTTTCTGCGTCCGTGTGACCAGGTAGAGATCGCGTTGAAAAACTCTACCTACCAGCCTTACTTCCCTTCCATCTTGTAGCAGTTGCTCGCGCAAACGAGAGCCCTCCAAGAGCAGGAACTGAGGATGGGATTGGATGAGCGCCTCGTAAGATTCCTTCGGTAGGTTTAACGCGCGTTGAACTGCCTCCGTCGATAGCGCAAAGTTGGTCTTCTGCTTGACATCCTCTGGATCTAGGACCAGTACTAAGCGCTTCCTCAGGTTATCGGGTCCTAATAGAGCCAGTCTCATGTAGTCGTGCCACGAAGGCTCCACAACCGGAAGGGCCGGCATTCTGTCCAAGTCCGGCAGCGTCGCGGATGCGGATATGCCGCTTGTGTTCTGGCCAGGCTTGTCATAGAGAAACTGGAGCGCCGGTTGACTCGCCGTGATGACCAAGACGAGCATGATGACGCCGGACCATGCCCGGTTCGTCAGGCTATAGATGAGGATAGCGACCGCAATAGCCTCGGCAATGCCGAACATCAACGCATAACGGGCTACATAGCTATGGGTAGCGAACACGGCGATCAAAAAACTGATCACTGGAACCAGATAAAAGCCAGTTATGGCGACGCATTCGTGCTGCGGTAGCATTATTGCTTTCTCCGCAGAGTAGGCACGGCGAAACACAGGCCATAGCAGTGCGCATAGCGAAACTATCATTACTAAAACCGGCTCAACACCTAGAAGGTAGGTTTGCCACAGGTCATCGATGTACACTCCGTGCCAAGGGTTAACGCGGTAAAGAGAGGCGGCAGGAAGAAGTGGGACGTAGACGAGCATCGCCGTAGCCGACATCGCGAATACGATCCAGATAGCAGGGTCGATGCCGCGCCGGGCAGAGCGCCACAACTCTCCGAGGACGAGAGGAACAAAAGCGAGCACCCCTAGGAAATGGGTGAGCAGAACACCTACCAGGCACAGGCACATTCCTGCAAGTGCGCCCGCTCGTCTGCGGCCCTGTTCTGTTGCAGCTTGCCAAAAAGCAAAAGCGGATCCGGAGAAGCCGAGCACTAGTGCGTACGGCCGGGCCTGTACTGCAAATTCGAATGCAGGAATAAGCATTGGTACGGCTGACGCGGTAAGTGTGACAGCGGCGGGTGCACGCTTACGCAGTAGTACGAATATGCTCACCATCATGGCCCCGTAGCCGATAATCGACGGCAATCGAAAAGAAAGCGGGAAGGGGATAGGAAGGCGAAAAGCGAGAAAAGCTAAAACGGGATGTAGAGGCGGGTCAAGAGCCGGAGGATAGTTTTTGAGCGTCCACCAGAGATCGGACAGACTTGGTATTCGAACATCCGCGTAGGTTAAGAGTTCGTCAATTTGTAACTCGGTCGTGTGTGAAAAGAACAAAGCTCTGCCGATGTAAATGAGGAGAATGGCTCCCATGATCGGTAGCGGATAGCGTTCAACAAACTGATCCACTCCTCGCAGAGCAGCGGCAGCCTGGCGCTTCAACCGAGAAGCACCGGCGACGGGAGTTTGCATACATCAAGTTTGTAACACCGTCGACAGTTGTTGGTACTCTGCCGTTCTGGGTATGTGTCGCGACCCTGGGCACTGTACCGGGAAACCTTCTTTTTAGGCTGTATACTTGATACCTTGCCAGTGTAAGTTTTGGCGCGACTGATCGCACGTCGGAACCCCGACGACTCGGTCGCGGAAAGCCTAACGAAGAGGCCCTGTCATTTGCGCGAAACACTTTCGGAACAATATGGAGTCGGAATTGACCGGAGCGATATGGCCACCCGATCCAGAGTGCGGGTGTTCTGCCTGGCTTTGTTTTTCTTGGCTGTGGCATGCGGCTATCTTCAGTGGTACGTGCGGGGTTTCCGCTCATTCAAATTAGAGGACTCGGGAATCTTTCTGCACATCGGGCAGCGGCTCGCTCATGGCGACGTCCTTTACCGCGATATTGCGGACAATAAACCGCCGCTCGTTTACTGGTTGAACGAAGCCGGGTTGCGGCTTTCGCATGGCTCGCCGGGTGGGGTCTTCCTATTCAGTCTTGTGGCTGGCCTCTTAACTTTTGCAAGCATCTATTGGGGCTTGAAGGAATATGTAAGCTGGCGTTTCTTCATCATCGCTGGCTGTTGGGCACAATTGGCCTTCTTGGCGTGCTCCGTACATCCCAACTACACGGAAAGCTTCTCGCTGCCGTTGGCAGCGCTGGCCGGAGTTTTATGGATAAGGGAACAGCTTGAGTCAGAACACGGCAATTGGTATCCGCTGGCGCAAGGTGCTATTGCGGCGCTACTTTTCTCTCTGCGTGCAAATAACGCCGGAGTGTCGGGTATCTACTTTGTATATCTCTTATTGGGTTTACGAAACGGCCGGATTCGCCAGACGATGCTTTTCGTAGCTGGCGGTGCTGGCACATACTGCCTGGTGCTGCTGCCTTTGGCCATCCGGGGCATTCTTCCTGACTACCTCCTGAACGTTTTCCGCTTGGCTGCTCCATATACAGGCGCAACAAGCATGGGCACTAGACTTCGTGCTCTGTGGCACGGCCTGCACCTGTTTGGTACTTCGCCGCTATTTTATATATCGCTGACGTGCCTGGCAACTGTGGTTCTGTTGTATCGAAGTCACAGGTTTCTACGTGTGCTGATGTGGTTAGCTGCCTGGCTCTTCGTCGAGATGCTATTGTCGTCCACTTCGGGATACCATTGGGATCACTATTACTTATTGTGGATACCGCCACTGGCACTAACTCTGATGCTATGCGGGACGGTTCTGTTCGGGCGAGTTATAGAGTTTCCCGTCTTAACGATTCTTGTAGTTGTCCTAACCTTAATCTTGCTAAATGAGGCCGTTCTTAGCGGCTATCGTGCGAAAAGCTACCCGCGAGCTGAAGACCCCGCTTTGGCGCTGGCCCGTCCATTTCTGAAGGCCGGGGATCGGGTAACAACGTGGGGACACTTCAACCACGACATATGGTATGACCTCGACCATCGGCCGGGGACGCGCTGGTTTCACGAGGGAGCATTCACGAACAGCAAGATCTATCAAGCGTTGATGCCGAATTTCCTCGAGGATCTCGATCGCAATCGACCGCGAGTTGTGATTGAGCGACGTTCGGCGGTTCCATTGTTTGCGCCGAGTAAGCCAGATGAACCTCTCAACGATGCCTTTGTAGCCGACTACTTCAAGGACTGGGATTCTCCGGAGATTGTGAAGCGCAAAGCGGAACTTGCGCAGAGGTATTGCCCGGCGGTTGAGAACACCGGGGTGGTTATCTATCTCCTGTGCAGGTAGCTTTTGAAGTCGCCGGAGCGTACGGTTACTTGCTTTCATTTGCAAAATTCGGTCGTGAGTGAGCGCACGTGAGATCTGCTACCGTGATTGGGATATGCTGCCGAGGAATCCAGTACTGTCAGCGTGCTGCTCGAACAAATGCCGGATTTGAATCGGGCCTCAGCCGGCCCAACTCGTCCATCTTCTTCAACCCATAATCCAGCTCCCGAGTGGTCATTTAGGAGGACGGTACTCCTTCCATTAGTGTGTTGGGTAATCCTTGTAGGTGCCGGGCTAGCGCAAGCGTGGTATTTCCGCCATCTGATCTACAGTGACGGCATTGCATACTTCGATATTGCTCACTACTACATACAAGGCAAATGGAACGTAGCTCTCAACAGCTATTGGAGCCCTTTTTATTCCTGGGTCTTAGCCATTTTAATGCTGCTCCTCCGTCCTTCTAGTTACTGGGAAACGGCGATAGCGCATGTAGCAAATTTTTTGGCGTATCTTGGATGCTTATTTGGATTTGAGCTTTTCCTTCGAGGCCTCCTGAGACTTCAAAGACGACTAAACAACAACGAAGTCTTGGCGGAGCCGGCGTTCAGAATAACCGGGTATTGTGTCTTTCTAGTTAGTACCCTTTTGTATATCGAAATCGGTCATGTATCTCCCGATATGGTCGGAACAGCGATTCTCCTCTTCCTCGCGGTCTTTCTTCTGCGGTTTGAGTCGGGGAGTGTTAAACGGTCCACTTACATTTGGTTCGGCATTTTGCTTGGTTGTGAGTATCTGACCAGAGCGGCGTTTGCGATATTTGTACCTTTTTACTTGTTTATCGCAGGCGGAATTATCTTCTGGCGAACGCGACGTGCCACATCAGTCAAGCCGCTGCTGATGAGTGCGATTGCTGCCCTAGTGGTCGTAACACCGTTCGTAGCGTCTCTGTCGATCTCCAAGGGGCGCTTCACTTTGGGCGACGCAGGAAAACTGAATTATGGCTGGGAGTTGGACGGTGCCGCGCGGCTGGTTCACTGGCAGGGGGAACCCGGGGACATTGGACGACCGATTCACCCGACTAGAAAAGTCTTCAGCAATCCTGCCGTTTACACCTTTGCGTCTCCGGAACTAGGAAGCTATCCACCTTGGTACGAGCCGTCCTATTGGTATCAGGGCATTACTCCACGTTTAAAGATTGGTTCGCAGCTCTATGTCGCCAAGCGGGGAATGAAGGGGGCCACTTACCTTTTTTTGAAGTCACCTATAACACTACCGGCCCTTATTCTGGTCCTGCTTGGCGGCTGGTTGCGCTGGTTGTCCCCGCGCGGGATATTGGCGTACTGGTTTCTCCTACTGCCGGCAGCAGCATACATCATGCTGTTTACGTTGGTGTACCTAGACCCGCGGTACGTCGCAGGAAATCTTCTTATTCTTTGGATGTGTTTACTGGCAAGCATATCTGTCTCGAGCCCGAGGCTACGCAACGGCGCAAGCTTGTTTTTCGTGCTGATAAGCCTTGTAGTTGCGGGAGTGTTCCTGAGAACCAATATCGTAAAACCGGCTCGCTACACAGCCAAAGATCTGGTGCACTGGGGCGAGGCAGAGTGGAATTTGAATGGAATGATTGCGCAAGGCATGAGGGACGCAGGATTACGGCCGGGAGATCGCATTGCATGGATTGGCGAAGCGATCAACGCTGAGTGGGCTACGCAGGACGCCGCCAAGATCGTTGCCGAAGTCCCTGTACGCTACGACCGCCAGGAAGAGCTCATGTTCCGGTGGGTTGTTGTGAACCGCGATAACGTCACGACGTTTTGGAATGCTGCGCCGGCAGTGAAAGCGCAGGTGCTCGACCTTTTTCGGAGGGAGGGCGCGAAGTTTGTGATGGCAGAAAATATGCCCGAGGGCGTCGACAGCCCAGGATGGCAGCGACTGATTCCGAAGGACACGCCGCACGTGCCCTGGAGCGGCGGTCAGATTCAGTACTACAGCGATATCGCGTATATGCGTCTTGACTCGCAGTGATGCCGCCTAACTGATCGTTCGATCAGCCTGAGCTTGCGGAAAACGAAGGACCAGGTAGCGATGGAACATGGGCAGGGGAGTGACTAGCGCGCGGATGAGGAAGCTGCCTGAAGAGCTACGTCAAACTCGTAGAATCCCTCGTTGTTCTTAAACTCAGAGCTGGTTCGTCCATTCACAGAAAACCACAATCGCCCGGAACGTCTCTGAATGATCAAAGCTCCCGGCGGCGCTGTCGGATCCAGGAATCCCGTTCCGGCGTGGCCTTCAGCGCCTGAAGGCCCAGTACATCCTCTCGAGGCGCGCTCTCTTAGATCCCAGCAAACTATTCCATGCGCATTCGTGACTTCCGGGTTCGCGCTTTTAGGATTCGAGATACTGACGCCCCATTGCAAATTGCCCGGAAGAACGACGTGGTAATGACCGTCCTGACCACGGACAAAGCTCTGTTCTGGTGTGCATAAATTACGGTCAGGCAGGCACTCAGACATCGGAAAGCTGATCTCCGATGAGACCATCGTGATATCTGACGAGACTTCCTCGCCGCGGAACGACCAGCTTAGGATGTCGTGGTTTTGAAATCCCCAACCAGTCGAAGCAGTAAATCCAACCCATGCTTTTCCCGAAGGGTCTGCAACAAGCGAAAGGTCTAGCGTGCTTTGCAGAACAGGAACACTCATCTCGTCAAGAAAGATCTGAATCACCGGCCGCTCATAAACAATTCGTGCAGTGTGAACTGCCCGGTCTGTCAACTTTATCGCTAGTTTTGGTGTGAACGCTAGACGCTCCGCTGGCCAGTGCATCTCGGCCGACCTGCCCGTACTTCGTATTGCGATGTAGTTGTCTGATGGATCTCCTTCACTCTGGTTTTGCCAAGTGTCGAAGAAGACTGCAAAACTCCATGGAATACCTCCCTGATGAGAGTAAAGCGCATCCGCTACCCCAAAACCTCCGGCGCTCCCGGGTCCGCCCACCGCATTCGGACCCGAATTCTGAATAACGAAGGCCAAACCGTCGGCTCCGCCGAACACCCGGGCTGGATGACTCAATAGAAACTGAAAGGTCGTCTCGAATCTAGACAGGATGGATGCCTTCTGACGTAGCCAAGCGGCTCCAGTTTTGTTGCGCTTCGCCGGAGTGAGTCGAAGGACATGCCCGTTGACGATAGACGCCGCACCGGCCAGTTCGAGTCCAGCGGCCGCCTCAAATGTCTTAAAGTTGATCTCCGCCGGATGCGAACTCGACCCGATTGCTCCTACGATTAGGACGGTGCAGGAGCGACACCATCCATTTCGGAGCCAAGGAAAATTCGCCCAAGACATAGCTATACAAGGCGCTGGTAGCGTCGTGCCCTGTTTGCGGAGACGGGTAAGCAAGATACTTCGTTCCGTAAAACAGGTGACAAGCCGCTGCGAACGTGCGGTGTTCCTTAGCTCTCTGTCTCAAGCCACTCTGAAAGTATTCTGACGCAAAGAGCAGTCGTCAGTAGTCCGCGCCTTTCAGGATTGGGAGCCGTTGCAGGTCCACCGTTACGTGAAGGAACGAGCAGAAACGACGACCCTGGCCACCCGTCAGTCCCAGCTAGGTCCAGTAACTGACTTACTGAAGTCACGGCTGCGCTTTTCTGCCGTTCGATCGCGCTAAGCGCCATAATTCGGTGAGCCATTTCAAAGCTCGAGTTCGACTCCGAAAGATCGCCGATCCACGTCCCCGCAGCCTCGCGAACTTCGAGCGGTATACCGCCGCTAGCCTCCAGGAATCGAAGAGTCCAAGCCACGCCATATGTGGGCGTTGACCACCAGTAGGTTTCGCCCGGGAAGCGTTTGGTCAAGCGGTGTCTAATGCGGTGTATGGTCGCTCGCGATTCTGAAGATATCAGTAAAGCTAATCCGGCGTTTGCGGCTACGTCATCGTGCGCGTCAGTCCACGCACCGAAGTCGAGTTCACGAAATGTGTGCACTCCACCGCCCGCATCAATATAGGGGGTAAGATACGCAGCGGGATCGGTGTAAACCCCGCAAGCCCAGAGATACCTCAGGACCCAGGCGGTCGTGTCCGCGTCGGGTCCAGTCCTGCGGTTGTAGGACCAGCCATCCCCGACCTGTGACCGCCAAGTAGTAAGAGCTGCGCGGCGACAAGAATCGCGAATCTTGGCAGGGTGTGCCCTCCCTCGAGAAACGGCTCTGGCGAGACACCATCCCACCCACGCAGTAGTCCACGATTCCGACGCACCGGGCTCCAGGTCAAACTCCCGCCAGAATCCGTCCTTATCTTGTTGCTCTAATAGGAAATCAATTCCTCGGCACACTGCGCTTTGAACGGACTGTTCGAACGGTCCGCGCATTGATGCCTGGTCCCTACCAGTCGTCGGGGCTGGAGACTCCGATGCAAACCCCACAAGGGTAAGGAGTGTGCGTGTCCAGCCGGCCGTATCCTACGAATTGGTCGTGCCACTTTACCGGCGTGGAACCACCCGGACAGAAATAGACGTCCTTACACCACATCACCAGCGCTGTGCAAAAGGTGTCCGTACCGAGTGGGCGACATTCTTTAGGTGAGTCCCAAGGTCCGGCGAGTGTTATGGCCGGTTCGGCCGTAGTTACTGCGGTAAATCCAGGTAACATCAGTTGTTTTCCTTTCGTGATAGGTCAATTCAATCGTTACTTCAGTCTTAGTAGTGGGGAAGTCGTCGCGCCGGCCTTAAGGTGCGTTGCGAGTCCTGAGCCGGACGCCCCGGCATTCGAGCGTACGGCGGCTCGCAGGCAAAGTACAGCCGAAATCCAGAAAATCCCTCTCGTCCGTATTGCATCCCTGCATAAGTAACGGATTCAGCACGCAGCCCAATTGCAATCCTCCTCAACGCGTCTAGCCGTTCAGCGGACACACCCATTCGTGTAAGAAAGCCGAATACGACACTCAGTGGAACGTTGGGTGGATCGAATTTGACTGCACCTGGTACGCCGCCCTCTCCGTCGTCAACGCCAATTACACCCACCGGACCCGGACGATACAGCTCCTTTAGATGATCCTCAATAAGTGGTGACAGCGCGTTAGGATATTGACAAGCTTCCAGAAGGCGAGTCAGCCGCTCGGTCCAAGATTCGCCTACATGATGTTCGCTCTTGAAGTACACCGCCGTGCGTAAGTCGCCTTTGTGATTGGCGCGGAATGCAATACCGCGTGGGCCCCCAACACCGAGGGCAGCTGCAATCTTGGATGGGTCGGGCCCGTCCCAGCGAAATGGCCGCGCGACGCCAATGGCCCTCTGAAACTCTGACGTGACAGGTTCGGAAGAAAACCGGCAGTAACAAGTGACCGCGGTTGGCTCGTTGTGAAGCCAATCCAGCCGAAACAGAAATTGATCCGGGTGTATGGCGGCGGCAAATCGCTCGACGGACCAAGCCCAATCTCCTGCGAATGGGATCGTTTTAGCCAACTCCGTTAGCTGAGAAACTCGATCCTGCTTTATGGGCACCATAGTCGTGACGCTATCCTCCGCGCCCCCAAAGCTGTATTCGACTTGGCGGGCCAGCACATCCCGGAACAGTTGTTGAAAGCACAGCGCGGCGCGCATACCAAGCGCTAGGTGGATGCGTACATCATATTGTCGAGAAACGGAGCGAAACCGAGAGGGGCAGAAGAGCCATCGGTGCCCGTCACAAAAGGCCATTCTTCGGTTGTGTCGACAGTGCAATAAACGCGCTCTGGGACATTAGTGCCGCGGTCTAGGAAAGTGAGAATCACAACGACATGCCGCCTGCCGCCCGCAGCCTGGATCACTCGGGTTTCAATTCGATCGAGTATGTGACCCGGCCGTTCGGCAGCCGATAAAGCGATTCCTGGATGCTGCACCAATAGATAGTTCAGCGCGCGATGGCCCTCCGCGATACCCATGTTCTCCGGCATGGTAGTCACTTCCCGGAAAATGCCCTGCGACACAGTCTTAAAGTGCGCTGCTTCAACTTGGCGCGAGCTAAGCGCAGGTGCGGCGGCCTTGGCCAAGCCTTCTGCCCATTCAGAAGCGGAAAACACGTATAGCTGATCCACACCCACCTGCGACAGCAATAGCCCTCCGTAAGATGTCGGATTCGTGAACCCGCCAACCCGACCAATTAAGACGCAAGACTGTTCGGTATCGCCGGATGCTAGTGCCTTGAAGAAGGGTTCCTTTAGAGAGCCCGAAGCAGGGGTCAATGCGAAGACTGGAGTTCCTCCGACGAGAAAGACGTAGTTCACGCGCAGTGCCAGGTGTGGGTTCTTCTCGAGTACTGCCACAATCCGCGCGTTGCGTGGGTGTTGTGGAATATCGTGCAATGCACGTTCCCGTTGTTGATATTCGCGTTCGATTCCCAACGACGGAAAGCGGACATCCACCCGTCCGATTGCGTATACGTATTGATCCATCGGTTGCATCTTCGACGCGCAATTACTGCAGCACGCTCCCTCTGTGGCGGGCGTTGCTTCCGGGTGTGCGCCAGCTTGTCCAGCAGCGGCAAGGTCAGGTGTTACTGGTTCCATGATGCTCCTTTTGCTCTAAGGATTTGTTAAGTACTTACTAAGAACTCCCGAACCGTTCAAAATGCGATGCGGTAGCCGAAAGAGAGCCGCCGCGATCTCGGGAACCGCGCGATCCCGAGCCAGACATTGCACAAGCCCACATGCTCCCGCAGCAATGGCCGTTGCAAAACTGGTTCCAGAGCGAACCACGTAGTCAGAGTCTCGACCAGCACCCGGGACGTTCTCTCCCGGCGCAAATATCGTGTTCGCGCTCCAGTAGAGAGGTGAGGAAAAAACAGACGCATGCCCACGCCAATCGAGAGATGCCGTTACTAGCACTTCGGGCCAACAGCATGGCGGCTCCGCCGATGAGGTGGAGCGGTTGCCCACCGGCACAATCACCGCTGCGCCGGCACAAACCGCCGCTCTCAAGGATTCGCGAAGTGGTCTCCAATCGTCGGAGCCAGGCTGGCGTATCTGTACTCCTAGGGCTATCGTCTGACACTTCGCGTGTACAGCGAGGTCGACCGCATCCGCAAGTACTCCCGCAACTTTGCCTCTCGAGACCCCTGTTTCAAGTAGGTCGTCCGTCACAACTGCAAAGTTGAGTAGAGCGCAGCCGGAACAGATGCCCATCACGCGGCCGACCTGTAGATCGGCCTTACTTCCGGTGAGAATGGACGCCATAAACGTGGCGTGCTCGCCAGCCCGGATTGAACGAGAGCCGCCGGATTGTTCAATTTGACACTCGCGTAGTGCTGGGTGATGTGAATTCACGGCTCCGTCGATGAGCGCAACTCTGAGCGAAGTTCTGTCCGGCGGTAGGGCGCCGGCTTCCAGGAGCCCGGCTTGCCGGAGTATGAACTTTCGCAAGCCAGGCCGCAATTGCATGAACTTTGCACTACCGTCCGGCGATCGCGTTGCAGTCTTGCGCAAACGGATAATTTACTTGGCTGTTGTTGTCCTTGGCGGCTAATGTTCCCGGACCTGGAGGAACCTGCGAGTACAACAAAAAGTAGTTGGTCGTAGATGCATCCGTCCCGTCCTTCTTGTTTGTTTCGACAAGAATTCCAACCGGCAAGTTGACACTCACATTCTGATTGGCGCGGATAAAAACGGGCCCTGGTCCTCCCAGATTCTGCTGGTTGTCTGACGCATTCGCTTTGAGGTTAGCCGAGTTGAACGACCAATCCTTATTCACTTTGGTGTTGTCGATTGAAGAGACTCGAAAAATGACGATGGCATGTGACTCTGGGGCACTTATTGGGCCATTACCTGTCTGCGCGTTTTTGCATGCCCCTAACTGGGTAAAGTGAATTACAGCGAACGGTTCGATTCCATGTGGGAAACCGCAAAGAAAACAGGAAAGTGATA
>JAVHMZ010535562.1:0-13935 GCA_034782995.1 Amazona versicolor
GGTGGAGTTTCACCCCGGAGCCATGCCAGGGTAGCGGGGCTGGTAGATAGCTGAATGGCGTAACCAGAATCTTGATACTTCTGCTTTGCCCTCATTAACTGTAACTCTAGCTTTATGCGTTCATTCTCATGGACTAGGGCAGGGATGACGTGCTGCGCGCTATCAATTAGACTCGTCCTGACTGCTTTAGCAACGGCAGACTCTTCTAAGACCAGGCCCAAACGCAGGGCAGACCTGGGTGTCCAAATTAGTGCTCTGGTCGTGGCTTCAGGTAATTGCACTATGTCATGACCTATGTCCCGCAAAGATTTCAGCTCTTTACCCGTGAGTTCTCTGACCCCATCTGATACGAACTCGCCTTTGTGACGCTTGAACGCAGAACGGACTGTGTCTACAGAAACTTCGTAAAACCTTTTCATCTGCTCAGTCGTAGAGACTTCCACGCCATGCCAGAGTGCGAAGTAAAGCCCCTTCACCTTCTCGATGATGGTCTGAGCCTTTTCATGGGGCATGCCTCCAAGCTGGTTATCACGGGCTGTCTTTGACTCAACTAGTACTGACTCGGCTAGAATCATGTTGCTGCAACCTCCAATAATAAATGGCTTCGGTTGTGGTACGGGCGATCGCGTCTCCGCTAAGAGTTCACGCGATCGCCCTTAGTTTTTTGGGGAAGAATTACCTCCTGCCATTGCTTCTTTCATAGCCTGTTCCAGTGCTTCAAAGCTGCAATTGTAAAGCCTTAGCAAATCGCCGAATTGATCCAGCCTCAACTTAGGAATGCTTCGACCATGTTCCCAATTGCGAATTGTGCTTTCTGCTACATTCAGGTGGTATGCAACGTCAACGGTTCGGAGCTTCGCTCGTTCTCTAAGTTGTTTCATGTCCATACTCCACAACCTATCCTTATTATATCATCTGGTTAGCGCTGAGCAACATGCAGCGACTATTTTGTGTCAACCACTTGACAACGCTAACGGGTTAGCGCATAATTAAAAGCATAGAGGAAAAGGGAGAGAGACAGCCCCCACCCGAAACGGAATCCAGAGTCTCGCTTCAGAGAACAATTCAGGCCAAGTCAATAACTGTCCAGCAGAGAACGCGAGGGATAAGGAAGCTCTCCAGGGTTACAAGGAAACCGGACATTATGGTCAAGCCCTGTATGGGAGATCCCTCGTTACGCATCGAAATATTGTAGTGAGAGGGCGCGGGCCAAATGCCCAGGATTTATGTAGGGGGAGAAGTGGCGGCCTTCCATTAAAGAAAGATCCGCAAGCTTCCTCTATCAACGCTAACTCTAAAGACAGCGAGCGGAACCAGCCCAAGCACACAACTGACGCCTTCATACTGCGACTACCACGGAATACAGAAGGAGACCTTAAGCGAAAGGGGGTCTACCAGTTATTCCAGACATAACGAGCCAAACCGAGTAAACGAGGTTAACTGATGGTGCGGCGATTAAGTGAAAGGCTTCAATATCCAAGATTTTTGCCAACAACAAAGCCTGTGGCGCTCAACTACCAGGAAGAACCGCTACAGGCTTTGGTTCCTACATGAATAGGAGTATCAATGTTAACTCAACACAAGCCTCAATCTCAAGTCAGCTCGACAAAAGTCTGGAACCAGCCCACAGCCAAAGCACAGATTGGAGACTATATCCGCGTTCCCTGTGCTCCAGTGATGCGGGTGGTCGATAGAGATGTACTGCCGGGTGGTCAAGTGCGGCTCCTCGTCAAGCCTACGACAGCATCCGGCACCGAGGAATGGGTGCTGCAACCAGAAGCAGAACAACCACCAGCGGCACAGCCACAGCCCCAAGCAACACCACAGAGGCGATCACCCAAGCCCCAAGTAGCACCCCAGGCAGAAGCGCCAGAACCGCAACCGACCCCCCAGCCAAAGACAGAGTTTCAGCAGGGACAAGCTCATGGGCAGCATGATGCATCACAGGGGTGGCATCCTATCTACTCTAAGCCTGTAACAGAGTACGCCAGGGGCTACTTATCGGGCTACAACGCCGTACTCAACCCCACTGTACAGCAGCCCGATAGCACTCAACCCGCTGAGTGGTCAGTTTGCCTAGACCAGCGCTGGGGAGTCTATCAAGCATGAGTGAATGACCGATGCATTGCAACAGCTTCCAGCTACTTTGAAGCTGAGCGCTCTGCACAGAAATACATCGCCACAGAACAGATGACAATACCTCTCGGTGAAGAAATTCAAAGTGTCTTCATTCACGGATTTCCGAGGGTGACAGCTCTATCACTCTCCCCAGTTCGGGGAGAAAACGGGTTCAACCGAGAGGTATTGACCCCTAGTTTCTCACTGTGAGGCGCAAGTATTAGAGGCTTATGAGCAGTTGGAGCGATTTGTGGCAGTAGGCCCCCCGACATCGTGGCGGCCTTGGCTGACAGCCTTGACGAAGCAATCTATGAGCAAATAGAAGCGTTCGCGCTTCATCTCGAAGCCATCCGTCAAGCTAAGGAGAACCAGCAGTAATGCACCTGACGACAACACGACTAGCCACTAGGTAAGCTTTTGAGCAGCATTCGGATTCATTGTTAGCTATTAAACAAGTTGTTGCCAACTCGTAGACAATGTAGGCAAGTTCGCGGATGCAGCGATCTGAGTGCCATTCATCTGCCAGAGCGTATTCTCGCCTGTAACATAGTTATGCAAAGCCAAGTCCGCCTTGCCATCGCCGTTGAAGTCACTCAGGCTTGAGAGGCCCCAATTATTGTCCAATTTAGGGAGGGCAGCGGCTGTCGTAACGGCACTGCCATTCATCAACCATATGGAATTATCACCCGTTGCCGTGTTGTGCCAGACAATATCTGTTTTTCCATCACCGTTGTAGTCCCCGACTGCTGCCGCTTGCCAATCTTGAGACAGTCCAGGCAGGTTACCGGCAGCAGTGATCGTGCTGCCATTCATCAGCCACATTACATTTGCACCAGTTGCTTGGTTGTGCCAGAGAATGTCGGCTTTGCCATCGCCGTTGAAGTCAGCACTGCCTAGAGTCTGCCAATTATTGTCTAATGTAGGGAGAGCAGCGGGTTGGGCGATACTGGTGCCATTCATCAGCCACATGGTATTCTCGCCTGTTGTCTGATTGTGCCAAAGAAGGTCTGTCTTGCCATCAGCGTTATAATCACCAACGCCAACAGTGGACCAATCCGAAGACAATGTAGGCAGGTTCCCAGCTCCAGCGATACTGGTGCCATTCATCAGCCACATGGCATTCTCGCCCGTTGACTGATTACGCCAGAGAAGGTCTGTCTTGCCATCATTGTTAAAGTCACCTATGGCATTAATCTGCCAATCCGGAGATAATCCAGACACGTTACCAGCTGCAACGAGATTGCTGCCCTTCATCAGCCATATGCTATTCTCGCCCGTTGCCTGGTTGCGCCACAGCAAATCTGTGCTGCCATCGCCGTTGAAGTCACCGAGCGCATTGGTATCCCAATTCGTAGCTACTGGAGGCAGATGAGCGGCTCCAGCGATACTGGTGCCATTCATCTGCCACACCGTATTCTCGCCCGTTTCCTGGTTGCGCCAGAGAATGTCCTTCTTTCCATCGTTATTATAATCAGGGATTTTTGCCAATAATCTCGCATCAATACCGGCCATAAATGTATGTCCTTATTTCGGAATTAAAGTAAATTTAATTTAAGCTTTGAACTTGAAAGTTGCAAGTAAACTTATTTACATATTGGCTGGATATTTAAACTTTTTCTAAGTAACAGTTGTGTTGCAAAAAATAGATAGTAGGCTAGCTAAATATTCCACAGAAGATTAACAAACCTACCGCCCAATCTCAAAATCGAAATATAGCGGTTTGCAGTTGAGTGCTATACACTGCAAGTCAAGCTCTGTCTCAAGTGTTGCCCTGATACTGTACTTCATCCGAGCACAAACTGCTATATATTGCTCAAGCCCAATGAAATTAAATCTGTTTACCAAGTGTTTAACTAAGCAGGTTGACTGAAATAAACGGCGAACCTGAGACCCGAAAACCCTGACTGTACGAGCTGACCCAAAAACGGTTCGCCGTTTATTTCAGTCGTTCCACTTAATGTTTGAAAAGTAATTTTATTAGTAAAGTAGCTAGTCCGATTTCAGAAAATGTAACATGAGTTTACTCAACCTAGCTAGTTTAGAAGATTAACCCAGATAATAGGTTGACCAATATGTTAGCATAATTAGTTGTGTCAGTAGCAAAGATTGAGGCAACCGCTTAAGAGGTGCCTCAGCAAACTACTTAAGAAAAAAACCTAAACTTTTTAAAACTACCTGATTACTATTTCCCTTTTTTTCTGTTGGCGCTTGAACATTAAACCGGCACCTAAAACCCCAGAAAAGGCTAAGGTATTGAACAGAAAAGAATCAGGTTCAGGAACAGCTTGAACCTTTGAGAGAGGAAAATTTTCCAAGTACATCCCTGTAGCCCCATTTTCTTCTTTAAAGGTTCCATAGTTGCTTCCATTCAAAGTCTTTGGATTCCAGTGAAACACTCCAGAGCTATAAAATGGGCTATTGGCATTACCTATAGAGTAAATAAGTTTATTACTGATAGGATCGTAAGTATAAAGACCTGCTCCTTTTGGCGTAGTAAATTCCCTCGTTAGCTGCGTCTTCGTTTGGCAAATATATTGGGGAAAAAAGCCAAAATGCTCTCCCTGCGGTTGGTAGCTCAAGGTATCGCTGCAAAAGATGGATGCAACATTTGTTCCTGTTTCTGCAAAACTTGGTGATGCTTGAGCGACTGCGCTAATAGCAACAAGTGACCCAATTAACGAAAACGATTTTAATTTCATCAATAATTCGCCAGCTATTTGAAAAACATTTTTATTATCTATCTCATCTCTGACTTAAAAGCTTAATTTTCTGTAAAACAAATGATAGTTTTATGAAAAACTTATGATTTACTTTAATTACAAAATTGTCTATTAATCTTCAAATCTGCTAATTAAAACATTAGAGTAATGTGCTAATATAATTATTATATTAAATTAGCTAACACAAGATTTGACTTTTAAATAAATTCAATAATCTATGTATCAATTTTAATTTAATCAAATAATTATTTTTCTTATTTATACTTAAAAAGATTTTGTTTGCATCATGTGGATGGGTTGTCTGCGGCAGCGACGTATCGCTCTATATCGTCGGGCAAGCATGGAGATAATTAACTTGAGTTCGATGAGAGCATAAAGCTAAAAGCCTTGCTAAGCAAAGATTTCTGTAATTCAGCCTCCCAGACACCGCCAGGACTATTGAGAATGAAGTTAATAATAGTCTAATTACCAGGCTGATTGACTCATTCTCAATAGCCTTGAATCCTTTGTAAAATATGCTTTTTTGAAAGTGTTGCCAGATAAGCTTTTATGGGGTTAAAATCCGTCGAACTCACGTTAATCTAGAAGTGGCAGCACAGTAAAAGCCTTACTGGTACTGGGCTGAGCGGACAACTTTGAACAATTGGTAGCACAGTCAACCCCTCACCACTCCTCTCAACCGATCCCCCCCTTATAAGTAAAACCTGATCTAAATCGTTATAGTCCTTTGTGAGAGAGCCTTTGACCCTTATAATCAGTGTCCTGACAAGAAAAAGTCGCAAGTCGCAAGTCGCAAGTCGCAAGTATAGATGAAAACTTTAGTTGGGAGATACAAAAACAAGTAAACAAGTCGCAAGTCGCAAGTCGCAAGTATAGAGGGAGCTGCGTGAGTCACACAAATAAGTTAAGTACAAGTTCTTACTTGCGACAAAGGACTTGTTACTTGCGACTTGTTCAGTCGGTGGTGTACTTGCGACAAAGGACTTGCGACAAAGGACTTGCGACAAAGGACTTGCTTTGACGACTGCGGGGTTTAAACCAGGTTTTCTGTTATGGCTGTAATCCCGGTGATTCAAGGTGGGTAGCTTGTAAGGAATTGCTGTTGTGTCTGTTGGTTGTGGTAGTGCTGAGGGAGTGGGCAAAGGAGGGGTAGTCAGCAGTAGAGTGGCAGGGGCGATCGCGCGACGAGGTAGTACCAGGGGCGATCGCTTGAACTCAATCAGGGGTGAGTTAGCAAGATCGGGTTTCAGTCCCGTTGCCGGGATTCATTTAATGGCGATAGGAGGTCTGATAACAAGGAGGTTTTAGGGATTCAGTTTTAGTCCCGTTGCCGGGATTCATTTAATTGCGACGGTAATTTGATTGCGAGTACTCCTACTATAGGACTAGTAGTTGATTTTTGAAAAAGCTCCGTACATCTGAAGAGACATAAAATCAAAGGTAGTGTTTCGGATAAACCACTCAAACATCCACTTTAAATGGGAGAAGGAGGGAATTAAAGCGCAAAAACGCCTTACCCAAGTTTTTGCTTGTAACCAAATATCCTCAATCGGGTTTTGTTCTGGGCAATTGGGAGCAAAGCGAATACAGTGAATTCTCCATTGTTCTTCAGGTAAACCTTGGTTGATTTCGCGCAGAAAGTCTTGAACAGCATGAGAGCGATGGTAAGGAGCACCATCCCAGAAGAGCAGTAATTTTTGGTCGGGAGACTGGGCTAATAAATAACGTAGATAATCAACTGTATTGTCTGAGTTACCAGCATCATATGCTTGCAGGATTAGTTGGCCGTCGAGATAGTCAACAGCTCCGTAGTATGTCTGTTTATCTCGCTCGTTAACGACTGGAACTACTATTTCCGTGTCGGTTTTTCCCCAAACATACCCACTTAAGTCTCCCCAGATCAAATGACACTCATCTATTAGCAAGACTCTCAATAACCCTGATTCTATCTCCTTTCTCCGGCTTGCAAGCAAGGTTTCAATCTGCTTTTTTTTTTTCGGCAACCGCGTCTGGGTCAGCGAGGGGATTGTGCTTTGTGGTTTTCTTCCAGCTAATTCCTGCGGCATCAAACAAGTCGTAATAGCTCCGTTTTGACTCATAAGTTACGTCGTATTCAAAAGCCAATTTATATTCGAGTTCGCTCAGTTCCCAACATTCCTTTGTTTGCAACCAACTTAAGACTTCTTCTCGCTGCTTGTCACTTAAATAACTTTTCTTTCCCTTATGGCTTAAGCGTAGTCCATCGATTCCATCTTTCTCGTAAGCTTTCCTCCAGCCTGTGATCGAACCAAGCGACACATCTAAAATTGTTTGAATTTCCTCATACAGGTAACCTTGATAAACCAGTTTAACTGCCAATGCCTTCCTCACCTCACGTGCATCTGGACGAAGCGCTATAAATTTTTGCAAATCCTCGACTGCTGCTTGTAAATGCTGGTTACTCATTGTGCGCTTTTAGACAGATGTATTTCTCTGTATTCTCCCGTAATCTTTTTCAGAAATCAACTACTAGTCCTATATCGCTCTTTCATCACTCTGGCAAGAGTATAATATAGTTAAAGTCCTCAAAGCCAGCTCCAGTCTATGGTAGAGCCAAGATTGCCTCAACCTACAGTAAATTTTGTGGATGAATACTGTGAAGCGTATAAGCACCTGTTTCCAGAGGTTAGAAGTTTTGAAGCCTTCAAGCATCTCCATGTGGGGATGATTTCAGACATTAAACGCAAGTCATTACCAGCTATAGCTAAAGTAGTTGGAATAGGGTCAGAACAATCTCTACATCACTTGATTACCGAATCTCCCTGGCAAGTTCTCGAACTAAAGTCAAAGAGATTAAACATAATTTTAGAAATGTTACAAGGCCGACGAATTACCTTAATTATTGATGAAACCGGAGATAAGAAAAAGGGAAAGAAGACAGATTACGTGAAGCGCCAGTATATTGGAAATTTAGGTAAGATAGAAAACGGAATAGTCGCAGTGACGGCTTATGGATTATTTGAGGGGATGACTTTCCCGTTAGCTTTTAAAATTTATAAGCCCTCAGAACGATTATTATCAGGAGATACGTATAAAAGTAAACCCGTAATTGCTGCTGAAATGATTCGGGAATTAACAGCAATGGGTTTTAATTTCTCGCTCGTGTTAGCCTCATGTCTATATGGGGAAAGCGATGGCAACTTAATCAGCGTATTAAATGAATTAAAACTTGATTTTGCCGTAGCGATTCGTAGTAACCATGGTGCCTGGCTACCGCCTGGACAAACGATTAGGTACAACAAATGGCGTAAATTCACTCGGGTTTTTTCTAATGGTACTGAAGAACTACGATACATTCGAGAAATTATTTTTGGCAAGCGCAATGTCATTCAATATTGGCAAATTACAACTGACCCAAACACTCAACCTGAAAATTCTACTTGGTGGGTGATGACCAAAGTACCTGGTGTTAAATATAAGAAAGTTGGTAACTTATATGGATTAAGAAACTGGATTGAGTACGGACTTAAACAAAGTAAAAATGAACTAGTGCAGCCAGGCAGGAATAACTAACCAGCTTTTAGCCCCTGATTGAAACCCTGAAACCTCCACTTAAATGGTTTTGCTAAAGTGCGATTGAAATACGTGATAAACACCAGAATTTGCTGTTGGAGATCTTCAGTGGAGGTGAAGTTACCCCGCTTGAGCAAGCGCCGCATCAGAATACTGAACCAGCATTCAATTTGATTCAGCCAGGAAGTGTGCTTGGGCACATAGACAAAGCGGATGCGATGGGTCGGGTCACTTAGAAAAGCGGATCGGGTTGGCATTGATTGCAAGATACCGAGCTTGCCCTTGACTCCGACAACGACTGCTAGGGCGCACCGTTCAACGACTAAATTCACTAAAGACTCAGACTGATGAGTGTTCAGTTGGTCAAGGATAATAATCCACCCTGCATCCGGATCGGTATCGATAGTACGGGAAATGTGGGCAACGAAATCCGCCTCAGTACGGGTCGGACCGATAGAGGGCACAACCACTCGCCCTGCGGCTACATCCCAGTTGGCGATTAAACGAGCGCGTTCCATGGCGGATATATTCAAATTCAATCCGTTCTTTCTTCCCTGGTGTCATTGATTGGTTGGGATAAGCGCGTTCTAGGGCTTGAATCCCGGTCATCTCATCGGTACTGATGACATGCGTTCCCTGAGCTTGGAGTTCTGTGGCTTGCCCATAAAGTTGACACACGCCTTTCACCTGTTGCTCCTCCTCACTTCTATCTTTGGGATAGGCATTCAGCCAGTAGCGATTCTGATGTGGTTGCAGGGTGGCTTCCTTTTAAAAAACGCCCGACACTGCGGGCTGAAATCGTTTCCACAATGCCTCGTTTGACCACTACAGACGCTAATTCTCGCGGGGTCCAATGGCTCACCGGGCGGTTACTGCATGCTGTAGGTTCACACGCAACTGCCACAATCTGTACAATCTGTTCGACGCTGAAACGGCTCGGTCCTCCTGATCGCGGTTCATCATTCAAGACCGCTGTGATTTGCTGCATGAGCACGGCGTCACTGATGCCCTCAACTTCCAAGGTATCTAATTGTACCTTTGCGGCTTGCCATCGCTGTCGCCATAGCCGTACTTGATGCCGATGCAGGTCTACCTCTTGGCTAATGGCACTGTTGTTGAGTCCCTTTGCCGCTGCTAATATTACTTGTGCTCGTTGCACTAATTGATGCGGATTCGTTTTACGCCGTACGATCTGCTCGAATAAGGCTTGCTGTCGCTGAGATAACTGTATCCGGAGAGCGTGAGGACTAGGCATGGTTCGGCATCAACGAATTGCACGGTTCACCTTTATTCTAGCTGTCTAGCTACTCTTGCCAGCCTGCACTAGTAGTTTTAGCAATGAGCAGCAGTCTCCAACGGATTAAGCGTGGTGAAATGGCTCCTCGACTTTGGAGGGTGCAGATTGAAAAAGCTCTCACTCCTGATGCGGTGTTTGAGGGGGCGAAGGCTATTGCTCTAGTTTCGGAATGCAATATCGGGATGGCGACAAAATTTATGAACAATTTGCCTGGGCTACTACAATTCCCGCTTTATGAACACCAAGCTCAACGCCTGGTGCGCCGACTAAGCAAAGCCCAAGTTCTGGCTCACTTGCTCTCTATTGCTAAAACTAACCAGCAGTGAGCCATTTGAGCTGCGTCCATGTGCGTTTCAACATCTCAACCAGAAAGGCATTTCTAGTGATGTCAGAAGGCAGAAGGATTTATCCTTCTGTCCGATGCATGATCCGCACTCGCACCGGGAGGGAGCAAGAGTCTGAGTCCCCCACTGAAATTTACGGGGTAGGTGGCATCGCTGTTAGTGGGGGTCGCCAATCCCCCACCAACTTCTTCTCAAATGCCTCGTGCCTTCTGCCTTTCTTTTTCAACAAGAAGGCAGAAGGCAGAGGGCAGAGGGCAGAAGGATGATGTCCGATGCCTCTGGCTTCTGGCGACCGAAAGGGAGCAAGGGTTTGAGTCCCCCACTGAAATCTTTGATTCAGTGGCATCTATTTGGTTGGGGTCTGAATCCCCAACCACAATTCTTCCCTTCTGCCTTCTGCCTTCTGCCCTCTGCCTTTCTTCTTCAATGAAGTCTGTAGCCTACTCACCACTGACGTTTACAATGTCAAAGCCGCGGTGCGCTCGCATTTGATCATCAGAAAAGGTAACACCAAGAGGCAATTAGCAACGCGTACCATTCCGGTAATTGAAGACCTACGTTCCATCTTAGAACGCTACCAACCACAAGCAGGTAACCCTTACCTATTTCCTGGTCGGTTTGACGGATACATCAACCCCGACTCAGCTGCCAGGATATTGAGACGAGCGTGTCTTGAGGTAGGAATAGAGGGCGTAAGTACCCATAGCTTTAGACGCACGGCACTGACCGAAAGGAAGAGGGGAGTGTGAGGGGGCGATACGGCAAGCCCCTAGCTTCAGATATGGGGGAGTATCGCCCCCTCACAAAGACAATTGACCAACGGTCATCAGTCGTGTAGTATAATAGTTAACAAGTAGAGCCTGGTCGCGGTCGGTGCTAGTAACACCGGAGGCCCACCAGGAAGTAACCTTGCAGGAGGTCACATGAAGAGCTTATCACAGGCATCCAGAGCGCAACGCTGGCAATGCTAATCGCATATAACTACAAACTTGATCCATCTCGCAAACAGTCGGTGACGATGGAAAAGCATATAGAGATGTTGCGGTTGCAATACAACTTTCGAGTACGTGAGCGAACAGAAGCATACGAGCAAGTTTCTCGTCCAGTGATGGGAAACTACTGCAACCTTTATACTCAATCTGAATGCTGTCCCCTCACATGCTCGGTTAGTAAATCTGCTTTGTATGGTAATCCGTGGAAGGTAGACTCAAAAACTGCTGAGGCAAAAAAACGTAGTGCCAATGCACAACAAGATGCCGATTTGGTGAATCTCAAGGCAGAGCGTCCTTGGTATGGCCAGATTCAGCACCACGTTTTGCAGCAGATGTTGCGTCGGGTTGATGAGGCATTTCAAAGATTCTTCAAAGGGTTAGGTGGCTATCCTAATCTCAAGCGCCGTGGCAAGTTCCGCTCATTCAGCTATCCTCCAGGAGATGTTCGGTTTGATTGTAATCGGGTACGCTTACCTGGTATTGGCTGGATGCGCTTTTTTCAGTCTCGACCATTCCCTGATGGGTTTAAAATCCGGTCTGTTACTGTGCGACGTAAAGCTGATGGTTGGTACGTGTCGGTACGGTTGCAAGATGATAAAGTACCAACTGCGCCTAGTCCTAATGAAGTGAAATCAGCTATCGGCGTAGATTTAGGAATTACTAAGTTAGCATCACTCAGCACCGGGGAAACCATACCTAATCCGCGCTTTGGACAGAAAGTTGAACGTAGGCGAAAGATTCTGCATCGTCGCGCTAGCCGCAAGGTTAAAGGCTCATCGAAACGGCGTAAATCATATCAGCGACTAGCACGATTAGAAAACACCGTTGCCAATCAGAGGTCAGACCATCAATGGAAGTTGGCTAAAAAGTTAACTAATCTGGCTGATTTGCTGGTATTTGAAGACCTCAATATTAAGGCGATGTCAGCACGATGTAAACCAAAACTAGATGAGGCTCTTGGTCAATATCTTGAAAATAAACAAGCAGCAAAATCGGGATTAAATAAAGCGATTCTTGATGCCTCGTGGGGAGAACTCAAACAGAAAGTTAAAATCATGTCTGAAAAGGCAGGTAAAATTTTCCTTGAGATTAACCCGCGTCACAGTAGTCAAGAGTGCAGCGAATGTGGTTATATCAGCCCTACCAACCGTGATAAAGAGCGGTTCGTTTGTGAGGCATGTGGCTTTTTAGCGGATGCCGACGTAGATGCTGCCGTTGTGATTCGAGAACGTGGTTTGAAAGAATTGGGTATTAATCTACCTAAACTACCCGTAGTCCACGGGAAAGTTACGCTCAAGGAGCGGCCTGCAATGGTCGGTACATCAGTGGGGTTGCCTGCTGAGCCTGGGAAGCCTTCTGTATATCAACAACTATCGTTGTTTGATTTGCTGGAGTGCGGGGAAGGGGCGTGAGTCTCTTCAGAATCCCCTGCCTTCTAGGCACGGGGTTCTTCAACCAAATGAGTAACGCGGGAATCCCGCTGCGCGTGATCGCCGCTATGTCAGGGCACCGCGATTTGTCGCAGTTATTTGCGTACCTGGAGGTGAAAGACGAACAAATATTGGGTGCAGCGGCCACCCTAGCAATGCTATCGCCGGTGGGGGAAGTCGGGAAAGTCTCATTAGACGACTTTACCCCCGACCCCACTTCAAAGCAAGTTGAGACCCCAAAGTTAAAACCCGATGGCGAGTCAGTCATGTTTTAGATTTGATCTCACGTCGACCAGGCGGGAAAAATCCAAGCAAGGGTTTCAAGTCCAGTATGGCGGCTCATAGTCACGCCGCTACTTTCACCCCAGATAGATTCCCGTGTGCATCTTGTTAAAGTCGGCCGAGATTTCTGCCACTCACAGGCAGATGGCTGTACCCGCCGACTTTAATAAGATGCTTGGGGGGTTGCGGGGGGATACAAGAACGCGCTCTAGAGAACCAGACGGCTGCTAAACGCCTTCTGTTGAGTGGGCAAGTTCGGTCAGCTTGGCGGTAGTGGGGGCTCATCTATGCCCAAGCTTTCCCAAATTAGCCGCTGGATTTCTGGGTCGGGCTGGCAGTCCGAGGGAGTCGCAAAAGGCTGAAACTCCTCGGACTCCTCAGCTTCATGGGATGACAGCACTGATGGGGTAGCCTCGGCGGTAGGGAACTCTGTCACCCTGGCGGTCTGACCGGCTGTCAAGTCATCTGTCAGCGGGTAAAGTGCCATCGCCTCGCGCCATAAGACAAAGCGATAAGGAACAATGTCATTCCTCAGGCGTTCCTGTAGGGGAACTTTCACCACAACCTGCAAATGCTCAACATTACCCGTTGCCTTTGCCATAGGGCAGTGTTGGAGCGGTCGCCCGTCCACAATCCCGGCCAGGGTGGCCTTCGAGTACCACTCAACCAGCTCGGCCGGATATCGCGACGCGGTCTGGATCGTGTAATCGATCTTGGACGACGTAACTGCCAAAACTGGTTCTGGGTTTTTTGGCTGGGGTAAGCTAGGTGAAGCGCAAGCAGTCTGATCATCCCACGGTCCTGATGGCAAGGCACCAGGGTTAGCCTTAGCCCAGGCTCTAACCTCATCCATCAGAGCCGGTTCGCCCGACTGCCAAAAGTACTGCATCTTGGCAATGGTTTCCCCTAGCTGTAGTTCCGACCGGCTGAATATTCTGCCTGACTCAAGCCGTTGCCTCTGCACCGCGCTTTTAGCCTCGGAGATTGCCTGAAGCTTGATTTTAGTCAGGCGGCGAAGCGTCTCAGGTGATACTTCCACCACAGCGCTCGCACCAGCAGCACTGACTAGGGGCAGTTCACCAGATGCGACGGCTGTAACTGGCGGTACCACCTCAGACCCCACCTCGTCATCAACGTTGTGGACGGGTGTGGTGGTCGCAGGAGCATGAGTGTAGTGTGTGTAGTGAGTGACTGGGGATG